>VZRU01017880.1:324909-352884 GCA_013398155.1 Pedionomus torquatus | reverse complement strand
GAAGATAAGGCTTGCAGCTTGCAGATATTTGGGAGACAATACACATTAATGAAACAGAAATGTTTCTGCACGTTGCTATTGCACTACTACTTAATCTACATGTGGATGAATTTAGAATGCAAGCAATGGTGCAGGTCTTTCTCAAATATGTTGGAGAAGTTTGCATCATAGAGATTTCATCTTGTGTTCAAGTTCTTCTTCACATACTGCTATTCAGACTGGACATGTGTTGCCAGACATTTGATAAATCCAAAGGAATCTATGATTCCCTTCTCTCAGGTGGAAACAGAAGAAACTGGGTTTACTTTCAGCACAGTCTGGAACATCTTTTGAGCTAAAAACCATGCGAGTCTTAAAACAGTGCCTTACCCTTTTCCCTACTTAATCAGAACCTGCAGAACCCCTTTGCATATTGCAATTTACTCCTCTTTTAAGTGGCTATTCTCCTACCTTCCCAGATTGGATGAGATCCATGAGGTAGCTACTGTGTGGCAATAGAACAAGGTAACCAATGAACCAATAAGCCAAGTCGCGAGTCATTTTGCCATGCTGGAGACCATATCATAGAACCACAGAATCATGGAATGGCTTGGGTTGGAAGGAACTTCTAAAGATCACCTAGTCCAAACCCCATGTACAAATCTCTTCACAGTTTTGGCACAGAAATAGAAGATTTAAGTTTATTATTGATGCTGTGCTATACAGATAAGCAAAGTATACTGTATTTTCTGAACACAGTTTCTTTCCTGAATCATAAAACTGTCCTGTTTTTCTCTGTTTCAAAGAAAGGCCAGGTTTTCTCACAACTGCTTTCTGTAATTCAACTGTTTTATTTTTCCTTTACTGTGGCTAAATTACTTAAATTGACACCTTTCAGAATCTATTTCTCATATTTAAGAGTCCTCTGTGGTAGTTCTTTGTTTTTTGTGTGAGCATTATCCCAGATTTACTGTAGACATTGTAACAAAGAGTAGGCAGCTGTAGCTGTGCTTTTCTAATGTCAAACAATCTTTGTCAGCATGCCTGTTCTTCCTCTATAGATTATTTTTGTTTGTGTTTGGTTTTCTGTTCATAGTGGAGCCATAAGAGATATAACACTGGCCCACCTGCAATGTCTAAACCTTTACGTAGTTGTGTTTCTCAGCATGCTGTAGAAAACCAAAACATGCAAATCCTGTATTGGATGGCTAGCACAAATAAGGCTGGTTTCCACAGTGCAGTTTTGAACAATCCTAAGTATTCCCATCATGTTGCTTTTTACATAACATTGCTATTATACGTGGAATACATTTAGACATCTCAAAGGTGAACATAATAGATGTCATGATGAAGAATTAGAAACAGTTAGGAATGCTTGCTGGCCCTAGTGAGATCAGAAATACAAAGAATCAATTAATAGCTCTGCCAGTCAGTCTATCATGCAGATCTCAGTACGGGAGATAAAGTGTTTTTGTCAAGGTAACAATCACATCTTCTTCAGGTTGACCTGATAAAAATGCTGTTTACACATTCTTCTTGCATGTTTGCTTTCTCATTCTTTTCCTAACTGCATTAAAAAAATTAAAATAAAATAAAATTTTCTTATAAAACAAAGTTTCCCCAGCCTGCACCTGGCTCCTACAGTGATGGTGGGTTTATGCCTTTGCTCAGACTCACGCTTCTCCCGAGATTTGAAGGTAAGTGGGAAGAAGGGGTAGTGTCATAGTTTCAGCCAAATTTACCAAAAGCTGGTTGACAGATATCCCCCCCCACCCTTTGGGAAAAANACGACCATGTCACCAGCAGGCTTCAGGAAAAGGTCTCAAACTGGACTAGGTGATCGACAGGAGCTGGATTCCAGATCTGGAGTCAGGAACACTCGGATCGGGTTCAAATTTAGACGAACAGGCAGGGTCCTCGGACGTCAGCCATCAAAGAAGGAGAATTGACCCTTTGATCTCTCAGCTTTTATACAGTGCATGATGCGGATGGGATGGAATACCCCTGTTGGTCAGTTTTGGGTCACCTGACCTGTCCGTTCCTCCTTGCAGGTGGGACCCCTTTACACTTTTGTGCTTCTGACCCTCGATGGGGCAAAATGACGAAAATTATCTGACCTTGGTTGTTCTAGCAATGAGTATAAGCAAGGGCCTCTCTGCATACCATCCCTTGGTATAATCAGGTCTTATCACTGTGAGACGAAACAGTTCTGAACAATGTGCTGTTAATTTCAGAATTTAGTTAGTTAGAAGAGGCCTAGATAAGAAAGTAAAATTGTAAAACAGAAAATTGGTTCATTTTACCTTAAACCAGGACAGGTAGGACTCCTGCTTTTCTAAAATTTGCTTTTCTAAATTTGGAGTTCTCATGATTCGTGAATCACAGCTCTTTAAATAGATGGAAATTATGCTTTCAGGAGAGGTAGCAGCTCTCACTCCTGCTGTGCTTACAGCCAAGTGGGATCACAGAGCTGGGAGCTAACTTTCTGCAGAGCCAAGTCAGCAGCCAGAAGGCAGCAGGAGCTGTTTTTTCTGGGGGAAATGGGATCCTTGCCCCTGCAGAAGGCAGGACATTTATATGAGTGCTGAGTTCATCAGAAGCTGAGAAACAGAAGCAGCCACTTTTCACAGATAAGAGAGACTGCTGTGCAACAGGATGGTGACAGCTGACTCTCTAAAGAGGCTCTCCCGAAACACCTGTAAGAGCACAACTACCCCAGAATTCTCCAAACGAGCAGTGACACTCTGTCAAGTACCCAATCCAAATTCAAGAAAAGATACTGTATTCCTGCTCACCACTGATCCTGCCCACATAATGGCTTCCTAGGCATGTTGTACTCTGCACCAATCTTTATGTTTTTTTCCTTAAAAAGCATAGCAAGTTAATAATAAACTATGCAACAAAATCGAGTGATGTGAGACATTTACATTTCTAAAATAATCTGTGATTTATTTATTTATTTTTTTTATACACACAGGAATCTCCTCAGTGCACTGAAAACAGATTTTTAAAGTAGTTAGGTTTATATGTGGATATTCAAGTGACTGTGCTATCTGCTCTCTCTTCCTTTAGCCATGCAGAAACGTTTCCATGACTGAAATGCATTTGGAAGTGATATCCAGAAGCCTATTGATGCCTGTATTTCTAGCTCTGCCTGATTAGGTACAGAGTCCTTCCAATTTGTGGTTCCTCAGAAGGCATGATAGGTCTGCAAGTCTTTCCATGTTATTGAAAGCTGTGAGTACTAAAAGCTGAGCTGTGAAGTGGAGATCTTCAATTTTCCCACATCTATCTTCACAGGATAGATGTTCTATATTCTTTGTGTGATCTGGTAAACTGAAATAAATGGAATGTGAAATGGTGCCTTTATGAATCATACCAAGACACTGGTTCCTCCTGCTACTAGCAGTTGTTGTGCTATGATGATGCAATGATGGGGTTTGCTGCTGCCTGACGCTGCAGAAATTCTGTCCAGTGAGTTTTACATAACAAGTGAGTAAACTTGTGCTGTAGTACATCATTTGGAATTAAGCAGGAAGGTGAATTTAGCTTAAGCTGGGAAAAAAAAAATCTTACTGCCTTGAGTACGTAGCTTTTTCAGATGGGATTAGAAAAATAAAAGTAGGTCAGTATGCTTTGTAAATAATGGTGCAGTTCTTCTATAGAACCATTCATAGAGGCTTTTTGGGTACTTTATCAACTTCTCTACATTGTATATAAATTGTCATCATTATTACTTAAAAGAATTAATAAACAGTTGTGGTAATCAATAAGAAAACTCATTTTAATTCCCATTCTTTGGCAAAAGCTCACTTGTTAGTGTAGGAAAGGGAAACACTTATTTTAATCTTGATTGTTGGCTTTCAAATAATCACCCTGGTAACATTTGAAGGTGACTTGAAAATCTTTATATAATATTAGATGTGGGTTTTGTATGTGTTTTTGATAGTTACTCTCATGGATCTATATAAAAGCAACAACAGCTGTTTTTCAGCCTTTTACTGAAACCTTTTCCCTGCTCTTTACTGCAGGTAAGAAAGATTGACCTATATAATTCCTTCATAGGAGACTGTAGAATGTGGGACATGCAGCACCATTGCAGCATTTCTTGGGTATTCTGAACTGATTCAGATAAGCCATTAAGCCTCCGAACAGCAAAATAATTGGAGACATTCTCGACCCAAATAACCAAAATGAAAATCAACTCTAATGACACAATCAAGTATGTTGCCAAAACCATCATAATAACAAATACTTCTGCTCTGAATGACATGTTTTACTGTAAAATGCATTCAGTTAGAGTATTCTAGTGATGTGTCACCTAAATTCCACCTTAAAGCTTTCATTTTATCTTCCTCTATATAGGTTATACAGTGAACAGCATTTGGATGAGAGGTCTCATTGTGCATATTAATCTGAAGGGGATTTTTTCACTGTTCATATGTGGGTTTTGAGACATTGATTTAAACAGGCTGATGGGATTTTTGGTATGTCCTCTATGAATAGTTAGTATAATTGCCATGAATTTGGCCAGGTGTAGCTAAATAATGTTTCAGGCAAAGAACTAAGTGCAAAGCTTTTTACACAATAATTTTCTGGGTAAGGTTCAACAAAATGAAAACTCATCAGAAACCCTGCTGGGATTCCATCAGAAAGCATTTATTTGCAGTTGCTGGTACACCTGCTTACACAGTAATAATACACCAGTGAGTTAAGTCTCTAAGCCAATGCAAATTAGCTATATTTTGAATCAAACACTAGATTTTAAAACATATGATGAGTGAAAAAAAAAACACCAAAACCCACCCATAATGTCAGTAGATGCATACAGAAAACTGATGGGANAAAAAAAAAAAAAAAAAAAAAAAGGCCAACAAAAAATCCCCTGCACATTTATTCTGTTTTTTTATTTTTCTATTGCTGCATTTCTATGCTGATATATCCCATAAGAGTACCTAGTCTATTTATAGTATGTATCTGGAACATATGCTTTTCTCCTCTGCTATAACTAGATTTTCTTTAGCCAGAGCCTTGCCATCTGCAATATTATTTTTTTTCAGAGATGATCCTGTATTTCAGTCTGGGGAGAAATTTCTCAAAGTGGTCTTATCTGTTTTATGTGATCTCTCCTAACCCTCAAATGGACTCTGGTTTTCATAAGAGCAGTTCATTCTGTATATGCTTTTTGTTTGGTGATGCAATTTCTAATCCTAAAAAAGGATGTAATGTTATGCAATGAATTTCTCAATGTCACAGACTGACTTCTGGTGCTTGAATCCCGATTCCTTTTTTTTTTTTTTTTTTAAAAAAAACAACAACAAAAACCCACAAAAACCAATAGAAACCTTATTTTGCTTATCAAGGTATTACGAAAAAATCAGGTGCCCAAAATTCACTGAAATCTAACCTCCCTTATAGTCCCTTTGAAAATCTCTGCCATCACTTGCAGGCAGTCAGTTATCACAATGATGAGGTGTGAGATTTTGAACCTGAACAGAATAGTAAGAATTAGGTGTTGAGCCATGTAACAACAATAGAGATCTAAATTTCATCCTGTCTTTCAATCTTCAGCATATTACAAATTTATTCAAACATTCTCTTCCCTTAAGTGCTTTTCCTTTATTTCTAGAAACTAAGCACAGATCTACCCTGAATTCTGCCAGCATAGCTCTTTCAGTCAGGAGTGTGAAGGCAAAGCTGTGGTGACAGAAGAGCAAGCAAGACACTTGTTCTGGCACCGAGGCCCCTGGCATCTTATGTGAGCACATACAGAGGGTAACAAATGCTCAGGAAGCAGCAAGCTCATGCAGAGCCCAGTTGGCCCAAGAAAAAAACATTTTTGCAGAGAGATATCTAGGCTGGTGTGTTAGCAGGAGCCCTTCCTGCACCTGCATGAGTCTGCATGGTAAAAAAACATAGCTCCTGCATCAGTCCTGGATTCTGGAGCCCCAGTTGTCTGGCCCTCAGATACTAGTTCACTCCAGTATTTCTCTGGAAGGAAACATGAAAGTGCCTCCCAGGCAAAATCCAGGGTTGTTCTGGTGGTGGATTAAATTACTCTTTGCAAGTACTTCTTTACCAGATAATAGGGAGGAAACTATGACAGCTTTGTCCCTCTCTACTCTTCACGGTCATCCAATACCACCCTAGGAGACTGTACACTCAAGTATTTCATGTTTTCTCATGAAAGTACCCTGCATTTCTTATTTAAAAAAGTCAAGCCGAAACAAACAAACACAAAACCCAATGCCCCTCTCCCCCAACAAAAACATAACAAAAGCAGCAACAAAAATTCCTAGGCTGACCTTGTTTGACCAGAGGTTTGGACTAGATGATCTCAAGAGGTGCCTTTTGACCTCAGCCATTCTTTGATCCTGTGCCACGTGCTCTACACCTATATACAAATCTCTGCATGTCAGGACAGTGATATCAAAACTGCTGTTCTATCCACTTTGGAATATTTTTACTACTGATGGCAGGACTAGAATAGGGTTAGGTACAGGATGAATTCAAAGGTAACATAAGTGTTGGATGCAGAGTGACACCAGCTCTTTCTGACTTGAGTAGATGGGCAGAGACATCCACCTCCCATTTTCCTTGTTGGTGATCTCCAAGCTATGACAGCTTGTCACTATTCATTTCTGCTTTTTAAAGGTAAAGTTTTCAGATGCTCAGGATATTGGTTAATTTGGGTGCTGCTCTTTGAGTCCTACTACGAAACTGTTATCGGCCTCAGTGCTGATTATTCACATGAAAGGATCCCAGATGCTTCAAACTATCTCAGACTTTGTCCACAGGTGAATAATTTGCCCATAACTAAATAAATAGAAGGGCTTGCACTGTATGTGCAGGCAGCCTTTGATGTGCCATGGGACTGTGTGTTTCACCAGGAAACCTAGTGAACAACTGGAGAATTTGTGTCTTGAAACAGTTTCATGTCATGCTAATCTAGGAGAGTTCCTGATTCCATGGGAAAAAATCAGTGTTGTTGCCTTGTGACAACAATGTGCTGGAACAGATTTGTTTTGTACAAGTGGATCTATAATCTTCCTGTATTTGGCAGAATAATGTGGCAGAATAATTCTGCTGTATACCAAGCTACTGAATACCAAACAACTGACCTACTGTAGTTTCACTTGGAGTCAGCAAGTTGGATCCTACATTAAATCTGCCAAACCAATAGAATCATATTTAAGAAGCTGGAAATCTGGTTGCTGGGTCAAGTTCTTCAAAATAAGCTGCATGCTTGGCTTTCATCTAACCACTCTCCCAAGTGCATTATTCAAACAACAGGAATATTTTTAGCTTAGAAGATACATGATCATAAACATTTTGACAGTAAGAAGCAAACATTATTCAAAAATGTCTTTGACTGTACTGGTGGTCTCTAGATTAATTTTTCCAGGATACTTTGTTTCTCATGGAAGGTATGTGTGCACTATAGAACATGTGTCCATAAAAGGTTTGTTCCTGTGAGTCTCTCTGTGGCTTTTTCATGCTGTTACAAGATACCTGTTCAGTAAAGTAATTTAATTTTTTCCTCATTCTTGCATTTATTGTACATATTTTTGATATTTACTAAGCCCCTATTGTCATAACTGGTAAACAACAATTCTCTTTTGAGTAAAACATTTCTATTCAGGCTCATTACAGTAGATGAGTTTGACAAAGTTGTAAATTCATCTGCTTTCATTGTATGTGGGAATGTGAGCTATAGAAATTCATCAGCACTCACATGTAATGAATGTATGAATGAATGAATGAATGAATATAAGGACAAGAAAGCCTGGGAGATTGAGAGCTGTTTCTGAGCTTTTTGGAGGTTTTTAGTGACTGTTATAAAATAAAATTTAAAAAAATATATATTTTTCATGTTCATTGATCCAGTATAAGTAGAGCATTTCATCCCAGTATTGTTTACAAAGAGTAGGAGTGACAGGAAATTACTGCATCTGGAAATCCAAAGATGAAATGGACAAAAGTTGAGTGACTCCCTCTCAAGTAAGAAACAAAATCCCAGGCAAATCTTTATGGAAATCCTGAATCTCCACTGATTAGAGGAAAATTTTGTTGTAGATGAGCAACTGGTCTGATTTTGTTTTACAGGTAAACCATTTACAAAAATCTTGTAAACCAACAAGGAAATCTACAGGTGTGTTTAGGTGAAGGTTGGTTATGTTTCCAATAACTGTGTTTGCTTGCTATTAAACAAGTGTGAAGTTGTTGTCTCAACATAAAATACTTGGCTAGAACCAAGGCTTGCAAAAAAAAAGGCCCAAAGAGATGGAGTTTCTCTGGAGTATATTGATCAAAATAAGGGTTACCTGTGGGTTTTGTTTGTTTTCCGTTGTTATACTGGTATGGAAAACATTTAAGTTGTAGTGTAAAGCAAGCCAGGGCCTCTGTCATCTGTATCAATGGGAATAAATCTTTCTCTCACTGAACCCTTACTGATTCCAGGGTGGGAACTTGTCAACTGGCAGGACTACCGATTCATCAGGACCAAAACCAAGAATTATGCCAAAGATGAGGGCTGTAGGTTCATGAGTTGAAGGGCTTCAAACAGTAGTAAAGCTGCAACCAATGTAAACTCAAGTGTCTTATCCCTTCAGGGATACAGAGTGAAATTAGCTAGATCTAAACATCGGGTGCACCCTGTTGTTAAGGTAGGTAGGGTTAAAGTCACATTAAACAGCCAAAATTAATTCCAATCCAGAAGATATATTTTCATGCTATTGAACCAGATCTTGGCAGTAACACTTGGGGAATAAGAATTTTTCTACCTAAAAAGCTCTGAATATTTGAAATGCTAGTTGTTTTTGTTATGGTTTCTCTATTTAGTGTTCTCTCAAAGAAATTAAATGGCTACGTCTGCACAGTAAATTACCTGTCTGGAAGAGAATTCAAGGTGTGTGTCTTAATGTGGTGACAAGCATATAATGTAAAAGTCTGATGTAACCATCCCAAAAGGCTAAGGAAACACTGAATATTTTAATTAACACATTAGCCAGCTAATGTTAATAATTCATTTTTAGAACCTTACGGGCAATGAAATAGTCAGAAAAACAAACAGTCATGCAGTATTACTGTACATATTTTGCTGATAAATTCCCTTTGCATGTGATATTTCCAAAGGATTTAGTGAGAATGTAGTTCCTGCTACATTCTATTCTTCTGACAAAGTTTCTTTCCTCCACAAAAGATTATTTATCTTGCCTCAATTTAAAAGCTACTACTTACTTTTTATTGTTTATTTTCTTTAGCCAAAGAAGAAATTGAAATTTACTTTGGTGAAATAATTCCTTTGTGTGCGTGTGTGCAAGTGCAACAGTGAAAGTAGCACAAATATCAAGAAGATGACAGAAAATAGCTGACATTCAATCTTTTTCTTTTTTTTCTTTTTTTTTTTCTTTTTTCTTTTTTTTTCTTTGTTTTTTTTCTTTTTCTTTTTTTTTCTGAGATGTTGCTGGTCTATTCAAAGCAGGAATATTGGAAACATATTTTTAGAGTGATGAAATTTAAAAACACACTTCGGAGGAAAACAACCCTTAGGTGATCTGCTTTTTATAAAATACATAAATAGTTTTTGAGAATTAGTTGTAGAAACAATATGTCTTATTCCTCTGTTTCCTTTATGTAATAACATTGTGGTCCTGAGGGATGACAAGAAAAAATAGTTTCATTTACTAAGGCTTGAATTTTAGCGGTTTTAAATCTATAATTTTGTGACAGAATGGCACAGCAATATTTTCTATATACAATTTATGTCCAAGACAACAAGAAAAACTCTAGCAGCATTGTTGATATTATAGATCTTTCCATAGTTGTGTGTTCATTCTTGATACTTTCCTCCCATAAATAATTGATGCTGTAATATTTACATATTGAAATCTGTAGTAATGATTTCCTGATCAAGTCTGCTCTGGAATAAAAACCTCTGGATCTATATTTTGATATTGTCTGCAGACGCAAATCTCATCATCCCATACAAACACTACAAAACAACTAATCCTGTATCAAGTGTTTACAAGACAAGTACTTTCTGCAAGAAACACCGTGATTTAATTCTTATTTACTTCAAAGTTACAAGCTCAGGTTCTGCAAAGTAAAAATTTGAACATACCACTAACATTTCTACACACACCTATTGTATGTCCAAATGCAATGGTTAGTTATTGCAGAATATCTTTAAAGTATTATTTTTGTTAATCTTTTTTCATAAGCCACAAGAGTGTTTAGCCTGGCAGGAATGGGAAGGTTGTATAAAGCTATTTTATACCGTGCTTTATGGAAGTTAGCTTGTCCTTACCCAGCAAACTACAGCTACAAAGACTAGTGATGCCGTACCCAGGGACTTAAAAGGAATAAGGAGTTCATAGCAGTAGGATCTTTGTAAACCAGGAACAAGAATTTAAATGGACTGTTGTGCCACAGCTTAATTTGCAATTTTTAAATTTCTCATTGCATCTTAGTTTTTGGGAATCTTCTGAAAAGCAGGCAGGTGATACCTCGAAGAAATTATAATATTTTGTTTATATTCAGTTACTTTGTGTGTGTGTGAAATAACAACGTACTATTTTTTTTTTAGTACTTTAATAAGCATTGAACATATCCCAGTGTACAGGATATTGTATTGTTTATAGCCCTAATACCATTAGGTTTTAGTGAAATATTAGCTAGAAGTAAGGGGCAAAGGGAACCTCACTTGATATATATATCCCAGGAATCACTTTGTATGGTTTTACATATAAAGAATACAAGAGAACCTCAGCATAACCTCCAGAAAGAAAACTCTTATTGTTATGTTTCATCACTGAGAAATGTTTATGGCTCCCATAAGATTTCACTCAGATGTTTAAATAATTTGTGTAACCTTTTGGTCATGTAATGTATTTGATTTATCTGAAATGATTGTAGACAAGAAATTTCATGATCTCTGTTTTGATTGAGAGTTTCTCATAAATAGTGGAAAGAAAGTAATTCTCAAGTTATGTTAGACTAAAGATTATTGTAAGCAGCCCCCACAAATGATAGACAAATTGTAGGTTTTCTGCTAATTTCATCCACTCTATGTGCTTGTCTGAGATGTGTGGTATAATTTGATCAGAAATGACAAAATAAAGATTTGCCTGCAAAAAAACAATTGTCTTCTTTTTAAAGTGGAGCAAATTTGAATAAAAAAGCCTGCATGGATGGACAAGGAGGTCACAGGGAGATTCCTTTGGGAGCCTCCATGTTGCCAATAAGCACAGGTGCATCCATGTTCCCGCTCAAGAATGGGGACTGCAGTCTCTGTGTCTCAACATAGCTTTTTGCATATAAGGTTCACAGGTAAGTCATTTCACCTTATGTTAAAACTAAATGCACCAGCATTAATATGTAGCTGTGTTACAGTTTAAATTCAGTAGTACCATATGTTATGTACTAACAAACAAGACTTTATTTAGCGAGATTTTGTATGCAGCCCTGTAAAAAACATGCTGAAATGTTTCCTGTCTCTGTGCTTAAACTTGCAGTGTATCTTGGTTATATTTTGGATGTAGCATTGGTACAGTACCTCTTATAGGTGTATGTTCTTCTGTCAGTGCATATGTAGAAATCATTAAACAGAGAAACTGTACTGGCATAAAACTATGGAGGCTGACAACCCTAATCTTCTTTGTCCTCAACTAGCCCCTCAGGTGAGGTTTTTAGGATGCATTTACTTCTATGGGAGAACAGAAGGCACTGATTAAAGGAATGCTTAGAACTACTGAAAGGGCTTGAAAGAATTTGAGGGACATCTTGCAAAACAGCAGTCCTAAGATGCGCCCCTTCTTGTCAAGCCATCAAGGGAGTTTGCACAGCCTAGAGCTTAGCTTTTCAGTTCAAAGGAGCACATACAAACCAAGGGTGGTCCTATTTACAGTTCAATTAAAAAAAAAAAAAAAAAAAGAAAAAAAAAAGAGATGTCTAAGAAAAATCAGGGCATTGTTGAAATAAAAGAATTTGGATATGATTATTTTCAAGACCTAGTACAAAGCAGAATCAGTTCCAGTGAAGTCAGAGGAGTTATTTTGATATAAAATAAGTGCAAAGGAGACTGAAGGAAGAACTGTCAAATTAGTTCTCTTTATTCTCATAATGATAAAAGCTTATGACTGTTCATTATGCTTTGAAGAAAGACATTCCTAGTGAATTTATTAGTGAAAAGCATGTGCTTTAATTTGTGATCTTTCCTATGCAAACATTTTTGCTAAAATTCCTAGAGGACTCACAACTGAGGACTCATTCTGGAAATAACATACTAATGTAACTGGCAATAATGATCACTCTGAACTGTTCAGAGGTTATGAAGATTAACAGAACAAATTCTTCAAAAGATGCAGACACAGTTTAGTCATGGTAAATCAAGCTATTTTACCTCTTTTAAGATCAATCATTAATAGGAGGAAAATATTAGATGGTGGTACTAAACTGAGATGTTGTTTTTAGGTTTGTTCCAACCCATAAGTGTATGTTTTGTCTTGGAAACCTATCCAACTGGCTGCTTTTGTGCTGTTTCCATTTTCTCCCCATCCTGCTGAAAGACTATCTTTTAGCAGTCTTCTTTTGATGGCTCCACACATAATAGAGTTCTTATTCTGATGTAGGACACAGAAGCAGTGAAAACTATCCCATGGACAGGGCACTTCAATTCTGCAGTGATGTTTTAGGAGGGAATAACTCTTGGGGTCATGAAGAGCTAGTAGAAGTAGAATAAATCTTTATAATCTCTCCTTCTGATTGCCCAGTGCAAAATACCATAAAACTCCAGCATTCAGGAGGGAAAAGTAAACCAATTACTTCACTCAAACTGTCCTTATAGGAAGACAGTGGGTTGATGGTGTTGGCCAACTGCTTTATCCTCTTGTTATATGAATTGCCTATGCAGATCTCTTGAAAATGAAGCCTGGTAGCTAAAGTATAGGTTCAAGCTTGATTCATCTTTGGTGCATCTGTTTCGTGGTTAAGTGTTTTGATGAGTGGGAACGGAAAATGTTAGCACCTTGTAAGATGATTTGCTATGTGAGAAAACTGCACTTCACAGCAAGATAAATAGCAATCCATCCAACTTTGCAACTGCCAAAGAATTCTCCCAATAGTCTGGAGAGCAGAGAGGGTAGGTTGTTCTTGAACTCTAGCCTCCCTAAAAATAATGCAGAAGAGCTGACGATTTGTCACAATGCCTGTGTATTACCAAAAGTTTCATTCGTGGCCAAAAAGCCTTCGAGACCAAAGTAGTTATAGTTATCTCTTAGAAGCACCTGTCAAAGACACTGAAGTCTGTTTATCCCTTACTACATTTTAGGAACATCTTGAATTGTCATATTCCACCTGTTCTCATAACCACAATGCTTTTCACTAATCAAAAAACATCAGATTTTTAGCCTCCAGGCACCATCAAGGTGTCAAACAAAATTTGATTTTTTCTCCTTTATATTTCTCTGAAGTGCAGATGACTCTGACTTGGCAGAGGTATTCCACATAGAAGCAAAGTCTCAGGGCTTCCAGGTACAATAAATGATCTTCAGCAGAGAGTTTGTACAATACATCTGGACGTAACACTAATGAAGTAAGCCAGAAAAATTACCTTTTGTGATCACAATGTGTGTTTTATATATAACAAAGAACAGTTACGTTTAGAATAGAATAACATTTATGAATGTTATTGAGTTTTGATAATTAAATATATCCTTTAAAGTAGCTCCGTTTAAGCTCTTGTTCAGCTGTCTGTAAATTTTATTTTGAAAAGTCAGTGCAGCCTCAGCCTCGATAAACTCAATAAGCCACTTGACTAACCCAAGAGTTTTCATCAAATCAGACTGGAGATCTCTTCTGTCAGTCTGTAGAAAGTATCTAGGCTATGATCCAAGGCACAATCTTTAACTTCAAAGTCAATGTCAAGATATTACCTCCATATTCATTGATTACAGCTATTTCAATGTAATTAGACATGCATAAATTTTTCTGCATTTAAGGCTTTTGACAATATTTGTTACTAAACAATAGTTCTCATAAAACCTACATTTTGAAATCTTGAAAACCCCCTGCAGTTCCCTCCCCTGTCCATCACTGGTACATTGTTAAAAAATTATTTCTGATTAGAATATATACTTTACAGTTGATCTTGCTACTGCGTGTATTCCAGTTCATTAATTATATCTTTTCCTTGGAATTTAATTTCTGGAGGCTAAAATTTCATAGGAAGCTTTATTATCAGCATGATGCTTTTGTTCTCTTTGTTCAATATTTATTGCTGCCATTTTCTGCCTCCTATATGAGAAATACCAGAGGAGGTATTTTGCTTCAGTTACCTGTTCATTTTTGAGTCACAGTTTAGTCTATACAGAAGAAAAAGAAATTTCTTCAAATAGATTAATCGATAGTATAAATGCAGCTGAATGACCCTTATTCCTGTCTCTAGTATTTTGTCTAAATATGCACTTTTGGCTATGTGAAGCAATTGCATTTCTACTTTCCTTGGAGTTTTCCAGTATGAAGTGTCTAGATGTTAATGACAGAGCACTACAGGAATCTTTCTTGCAGAAAGTATATCCCTCGAACAGCTTTGAATCATACATTTTAATCTTTCTGGGTTCAGGTGGTCAGCAGGCTATCTATTTCAGCCCCCACGCTTTATTATCTGAACATTAGAGTAGTGCTGGAAAAAGACAGACCCCCAATGAATCTTATGAAAATATTGCAGTGTTCGAATACATTATACTATTGGTATTAATAAGATGAAAAATTAGACTGTACAAAGCATGCTATGACACATTTCAATGCAGAAAAAGAAGCTTTCTTCAGAGTGTATCTAAAGGAAAATATGACAGCAGGGAAATAGATCTGAAGAGGGTTTTTTTAAGCTTGTGAACCAAAGAATGATGGTAAAGACTGTGGAGTCTGGATTAAAATATGTTAGTGAAATAACTACATACTGCACATAAACAGAAGAAAAGTCTGCGTCAAGATGCCAAATATGTTTTCATATGGAGATGGTCTGGTAAATGAAAGTCCAGCATATTACAGAAGTGCAAAAGTATCAAAGAATAATTGAAGTATTTCTATTTATGAAAGCAACTAGCATTTCACTCCTTAAAAAAGACTGATGCCCTCTTTACCAGAAGGGATCATATTGCAACAAAGAAAAAAAATAGACAGAGAACTCAAGTCAGAAAATGGGACTACAGACTATAAAAGGAAATGGCTTCAGTTTAGCACAGTACATATAATACAGAGTTGAGGAAGATATGTACAATACTTAACAAGCTTAATATGGTTAATAACGAGCTTCTGAATATTTGTGTTAGATAGGAGTACTAGGGAAGACGGTCCTCAATTTCTTTCTGCCAGTGGAAGCAGAGTGGCTCTGCCATCCTGTGTTGGCAATGGGGCCACTGCTGAGGACATGAGACCATTCCCATCTTAGCTCCAGGGAAGTGGCAAAGGGAGCAAAGTCCTCCTTGAACACATGATTTATCTTTGTAGACAGTCATTAAATCCTGCTGTTAAAAAAACCTGCTGGAGCTAGAAGGCAAAATCTTAGCATATTAACAAAGTCTCCACTGTTTCAAAGACCATAAGAAATAGCACTATGTCCTGGGTCACCAGCTTTCTTGTATTCTTACAGTCACCTATATGATAAAGGATGATTAAAGTGTTTTCTTGAGGATTGCTCTACAATAAAATCTTTTTCTCATTTAGCTATTTACAGATGTGATTCTTCACAATGCTTCTCTACCAGGAAAAACCTTCTTGTTGAAGCTACTCTGGCATACTTTGAGAAACGTGTAAGTAATACTAACAGAAGTGAATTATAGTCAACAGAACTTGTGACTGGAGCACAGCATTTTGTTAATATATCTATAATGGTAAATCATACCTAACTTCAAACAATGAGGAGACTTCAACTAACCAGCATTCATTCTTTTACCAAACATCTTTTGAGACTTTAAAGTCTCAAAATCCTCAAAGCATTTTGGAGGCTAAAAACTGTTTCAAAGCACTTTAGCCACATTTGTAAATGCTACCTTTCTAGCTATATGTCTTAGTATTAAGAACTCTACCGCTCTTATCTGAAAAGATTCTAGCACATCAGCCAATAGTCTTCCTGTAACATGGGGGAAATATCGTATCTAGTGCATTTCCTTCTCCATTTCAATTTCTTGTAAGCATCTTCTGTCACTGCTGCATATATTAGGATAAAAAGAAAAATGCAAAGATAATCAGCACAAAAGTTACCATAAAGAAGCCTTACACAAAACTCAGGCCTCTAATTTCCCTGTTCATATATAGGTACTCTTTTTAGGAGTGGTAAAATGAAGAAAATAATGCCTATCAATAATGCAGAAGTAACAGAACTTGATAACATAGGGGAATATTTCATGATATACTAACACAATTGATTTGACCAATCAATTGTACAAACTGCTCGGTTGGTCATATTTTAATATCCTTGGGCAGTTTTACCAAAATAGCTTTATTAAGACCACTGAGTTACTACAAGATTAAGATACCACAATGGTCACATGCAGATAAGTTATTACAAGTCCTTTGCGCTTTGCAGTGTACCCGCAAGTGCACATACTCATACATCCCAACAGTTGACTAGGAGAGAGGTTGGACAAAGAGAATCACTATTGCATCATTTTCCTTGTGGATACTGTATTCAGACCCAAAATGTATGGCATGAAATGCCATAAACTCAAAGGAAACTGGTTGAAAGATAGAACACGTTGGGCTTTGTTACCTCTTCTCAAACACTGCAAAAGAAGGAAGAGATAAAAGAATTTGAACACTGATATATTTGACATATAGAGTGTTAATACTATATAACAAAGTTGTAATGAAGTATGTTTAGGTTTAGGTGACTTGGTAAAAAAATCTCTATTTTGATTTATTCCCAGATGCTTTCCAATCCCTTTCTGAACAATGAGCCTATAGTGTTAGTAGGATACTACGCAATGTGTCTGTGTCTTTATAACAGTGGAAAAGAATACTGAAGTATTTGAAAATATAAAAAATCCCCCACAACTAAACCTTAATCTTTGAGTGTTTTGTCTGGCTCTGCTCCAAACCAAATGGAGCGCAGTGGGGGCAGTTACTCTAGGGTGCTGGAAATAACTGTCAGGCTTAGAGTTCTGAATGGTCTTTGTTCACCTCAAAAGAAATAGTTGAGAGAGATTATATAGGATATATAGGATATATTTATACACTGCGTATGCATATACAGTGCTGGTTGTTTCAGGAGGACATTAAAGAGGGAAAAGCAGAAGGTGATATTAAGTTATTTTCTACTGAATGTTTTCTATGTTCAGTCAGTATTTTATTTTGAGATGCTGTGATACAAATTGGTGGTCATATGTTGTCGAATTCCCCACCTGTTCTAATTATTTCTGTATGGATTTGATTGTTAAGCTGCTGCATATGAAAACACAAACTTACATCTGTGGCTTCTGTGGTGGAAGAATTTCTGTCTTAGCACGATGTTTATGTTTACTGTATTGCTGAAGTTAAAATTTCTGTGTTAGCGCTGTTAATGATTCTGAAGCAGAAACAGGTTAGTGAGCTTTAGATGAAGGTTATCTGCAAGGAGAATGGGATGTTGTTCGTGACAGCTTTACACCTCTTGCTTTTCATAATTTTTTTCATTAACCTCAGAAATCCCCAAATGAGATCCACTGCTGATCTTCTGAAGTGGACTCTAGTCTTCCACCTGACTTTTTTTTTTTTCTTTTTTTTTTCTTTTTTTTTTTTTGTCATTTATCTTGTTGTTGGGCAAGGGCTAAAATACTGCGGTTAGTAAAATGGAGTTTTGCTAGTTTATCAACCTATGTTTAACACATCGTCATTTCTGCTCAGTAAAATGTATGTGTTTTGCTCTCTTTTTCTATAGCTTGTCCATGAAAATGTCCTTAAACTATCTCAAATCAGACCCATGAAGAATATTTAAAAATCTATATACTAGAAAGTGTATTCCTTCCTTGATCTGCTTTAATGGAAGCTGTACCTAGGGATAAGAGGACAATAGATCTTCCCATGTCTGAATGAGATTACTTCTTCGGAATTTTAGAAAGGTAATTTATCTTTAAAAATTATGTTGTTTAAAACTGCTTTGTTTGTTTTTACATGCAATAAGAAGGAGCTGCCAGTTGCATGGAAGTAACCAGAATCTTAAAAAAAAATACTCTGGTGCATGAAAATTATTTCTGGGAATCTTGGAATGTGGGATTTATAGCCTTCTGGTACACGCAAAAAGAAAATCTTAGAGCTGTAAAGTAAGTCAGGCACATACAGCTTCTCTCTACTTTCAAGTGTTTATTTCCTGTTTCCTTCTAACATCTGGCAATGAAATAAATTCTTAAGATTGAATTGCAGTACCAGGCTTTAATTTTTCAGGGTGAATGTAGTTTAAATGACTTGCTGTCAATGCATTGCAATGAACGGCAAGAAAATATAAAAATTAAGTAAGTAGCTACTGGCACAAATCTACTCCCATGCTTTCTCTGCAATAAAGTATCAAGCTTAGAAGCCGTCTTTTAGTGTGGTAGCTTATCTCTCCCTGGGAGAAATTAGTGTTGGTTTTGTGGGTTTTTTTGTTTTTTTTTGTGTGTGGGTTTGGTTTTTTTTGTTGTTGTTTTGGTTTGGTTTGGTTTTTTAAGGCCTTAGAGGTATTCAGAGGCTTACCTTTTTGTTATTTATTTTTTATTTGTGAATTGTTAACAGACATTCCTTTTTCACAGGACTGAATACTGGCATCCCTGAATGTGGAACTTTCTATCCCAGCAGTAGTACAGCCTCTGAGAGGACTAACTGGAAAAGAGATATGTTACAAAGGACATCTTTAAGATTTCTGAAATACCTATTCAGTTAAAATACTAATTCTTAAACTATCTGTTGTTACTGCCTACTGCCCTGAGAAGAAAGCAGCTTTTTTTTACTGATAGAAAGCCAATTGGCTGCAGAACTCAGTAGCATGGGGGGCACACCAACAGTTGTCCTGAATAAGGTGTGGTGCAGATGCATCAAAGAGTAAGCAGACCAAATGTTAATATTAAATAGGTAAAGTTATCCTGTGGTGGAAGAATTAGTTCTGTGTCAATAAAACATTGGTATATATCATTATTGGTGGCCTTTGCTATAAGATATTCTGTGATAAATTAATGGTTTTTAATCAAGCATGTTCAAAGATTATCTACAAACCAAAATTGAAAGCTATTTACTTCACCAGTTGACTGCTTGCAAGAAATGCATTCAGCATAACTGTTTAGTATAGTTCCCTCCTAATACAAGATTATTTTACATGTTTTTTCTACCTACAGTGTTAAGTTCCAGTTTCAGTTACGTTGGCCTCTCCAATTTTCAATACTTATTTTTTCTATTATTGCTATTCTATAACCTGTAGGGTGCAGTTAGTTTTATTCTCCAGGTATCTTATCGCTAGTTATTCCCCAGCCTAACCATCCTACATAAACCTTTTTTCAGACCACTTCCCCTGAACTGTAAAAATATCGTTTGTAATAACAGCAGGGGGAGAACATAAGGTCTGTCATTGTATAAATCATTTCAGCCATGACATGAGAAATATTTTCAAAAGGAAGATATATCAATAACTGAATCTATTTTGAAAAAAAACTTTCTTCTAAGAAGCTTTTAAAGACTTAAGGCTGAAAATGAGGGGCAATGTTCCTGCTCTCCCTTTTACCTGCTAGGTCTTATTTTGCATGCGTGAAATCTACTGTATATTCACCATACAATCACTTCATCTGCATGGAAAAAAATCAAGAGGCAGATTCCAGCCTCACTGAAATAAGCGTCACAGAGCCCTCTCTGCATGTGTGTGTCTCGCCTCCATAAGCCTAGCCACTGCTTATGCATGCACGTCTTTTGTAACTACAAAACTGAGACATCAGATGGAAGCTGACATTTTCCTTTTACAGAAGTCTGTGCAAATGCTAAGGCCCATTGTACAGTACTTCCAAAGCAGGTGGTACATGGATGCCAGTAGGAGCACATCCCAAAGGCATTTCCGTAGCATGGAATTACTCAGTCAACCTGCTGGAGATTTCTAAAGGAAAGAAGGAGATATTCTGTTTTGGACAGCTGTTGCCATGGATTCCCTTTTTTCTAGGTTTGTTCCACTTCATTTTAACCATTTAACAATATGGTGTGTATCTTTTACATAGTTTATGGGTTTGGATAAAACAAACTAAATTCTCCCCGTTGTCTTATCACTATTTTTCTACTAAAAAGAAAAGCTCAGAGAATGATGAATTACACCTCTTTTGTTCTAGCCTACCTCTCTGCTAATTTCTCAGTCTCCTTTGAGAATAGCAAGTGATTACTATATTGCTGACTTCTGGGTTTAAATTCACAGTTTCAAAGTGATTCTGCTAACTCTCATGATTTTCTCCAGCTACAGCTATTTCCAGAGCTGTAGGTAGCTCTGTTTACCAGATGCAATGCAATCCAGTACAATTTACATTACACTGCACCAAAATAAACTTTTCTTGTCAGAAGCCTATTTATTAATAACACTGGACTGTGAACTGCCTTTACAGCTAAGTGTTGCAGCCATTTGCTTTGCAATAACAAAAATTTACTACCACTTTTTCATTTGGTGATGTTTTATCATCTACAGTAGAGGAATTACAGATCTAGACAGTTAAATCCTGAGCCGTGTTTTTTCCAACATAATACTGGTACCCTTTAGCCTGGAGGATACTTAATAGCTTTAATTAGGCCCATTGTTTACTAAGGAAACAGCAGCATGACACTTAAAAAACCCCTTTGTCTTACAGTTAAAGGACAAAGTTCACAAAGTTGATGAAGGAGCCTCTGTGTGCAGGTGTGAAACTTCAGTGCAGCTATTGCTCTGTTTTTACAGCTGTTGATCTTTCACACCTCTCAAGCAGACCATGCTGTGCAGAAATTGGTATGTAGAAAATAACTGCACAGTGATCGGGTATCGCTATGCCCATCATTGGTCTGCAGTATTTCAGGAAACTGCTTGCATTTTTAGGTAAAAAAGGAAAGAAATTGGTCTGAATATTTCAGTTGAAAATGAATCTTGATGCCTGCTTTGTATACAGTTGTGGGTTGTTTTTCTTTCCTTTTAATTTTGCTTATTATTATATTGGTTGTGTAATTTTTATTTCTAAGATGATGACATTTGGGCAATGATCTGTGAATATTTTACTAAAATCTTGATAAGGACATTTAAAGATTTCAGAAAAGACTCCTCTCTGAAATAACTCCCAGTCTTTACATAGGCCTGATGGATATTGTGGTGGTGCTAATGAGATATTAACAACTCAGTTCATTACATTCTTTAGTGGTACTATTAAGGTCAAATATAGAGTTCAAGACACCAAAGGACATTTTCAACAGAAAAAAATGATGTTCGGTAAGTTAAAAGGGACTAGAAAGAGAATCAGGTGGGGAACCAGATTGTTTCTATACATGTCATTGCACAGACGTAAGTAAAAGTTAGGAACAGAGTTTCAACCCAGACTGAAAATGTGACTACAGGAAAGGGAGAATGGCCCAAACATGGTCCTGAAGGTTACAGCTACTGCTGTATATCGTCTCTTGGGGAGGTCAGATCTACAGCTGGCCCAAACCCTGCAAGGCAACTTCCATCACATGAGGTAGGAGCTAAGCTGAATCTTGGTCTGGAAATTAAAGTTGTTTCTCCAGAAGACTTTCTGCTGGCTCTAGTCATACAAAAGTCATTGCAGAAATAACGTGGGCTTTTTTTCTGTAACACTACCAATAATAAGCTGCAGTTTATAAGGAAGCATAGTGGCATCTCTGTTGTAAGTGGTTATCTGACAACTGGGTGCATTCTAAAATTATAACTTAACACTGCTAGATCTGATCACGCTCTTCAGTTTTGGGATGTTATAAACATAATTCATAGATGTTGTAATTTTCACAGAGGGACATAGTACACAGATGTATGTTATCACTCTAAAACATCCAGAAAATTTAAGCTTATATATCATATTAAAAATGTAGTTTTCAGTGAATCATATGGAAAATGGGCCCTGAATCTATCTTTCTCTTACACAATTGGATCAAATTAATAATTTATGTAGCTCAATTTTTGCTATTTCTTGTCCATTTAAATTAAAAGCCAGAATTATTTTTTCTTAGGATAACCTTAAAGAAAAAAAAATAACATAGAAAGGATGGAATCTGCCTACTACTTCCAACAAAGAAAAGACTGGGTTGTACTGTTATTCACGCCATAATAATTTATGTGACTTTCTAAATTATGCAGTCTTGCATATGGAAGTATCTCTACCCTAGGGGTGGTGGGCTGGTAGCTGAGGTTGAAATAAAATTAAAATCTTTTTCTCTGTCCATAATGCACAGTATTCATGCTTCATAAAACTGTGCTGTTTGACACTTCTCTGCATAGATGCAGTCTCCTGATGATGTGTCATGCTTCATTATGTTAGCAAGTTCTGCTCCTTAGAGTTAATCAAATGGCCAGTGGAATTTTCTCACATCTTTTTTATATGTGCCTTACACAAGGCATTTTATATCCCTCTGAGATTGCTTTTAAGAGCAAGTCTGTAAATGACGAAGAAGGTGCTAAGGTCAAAAGTGTGGGATGCACCAAGAAGGTGGCCTGGTCCTCCAGCTGTTTATGCAGATGTTCTGCTACCACAATCCTGTTGTCCTTGGGGAACTTTCATATCCTTTGGGATTAGGCTGATTTTCAGTTTTGCCACCAAATGAGGACTTCTCTACTGATCTTCACAACTGTGACCCACAGAGAAGGAATTGAACAAATGTAATTCCACAGCAGAAATAGTAACAAGGTAGAAAAAAGGACAGAGAAGTGGTAGAATTATGCATGTGCTGGTAGAGGAGTAATGTTTTATCACTCTAGGGCCATAGCAATGTATTCAAACACTGATATATATGTTATTTTTGTGCTTTAGAGCACCACAAGCTCCTTATGAGAAAGCCTGAACTTATATGTGTCTCTGATGTTTTGTGCACATACTTTCTGTATCCCACTCTGTATTTACAATGCATGTTTTTCCCTGAGTTAATGCTGGAACCAAAACCCAGCTTTAATCAGACCTAAAATGTTTATCAATATATTTTTCATGTTCAGGAGTTCAGCTCCTGTTCTTCTGAAGGTTAAGAGCTTCTTCACTCAGCATGAGTCAAATTTGACTCATCCTGGAAGTCCCATCAGACTTCTGCTCTCTCTTTGTTTTTTAATAAGGTAAATGTCACACTTTTTCAGGAGTAATGAGGTCACCCTGTACTCTAGCATCACCGTTTCCACCTTCTTTCTGCAGGAACTGCCAGCAGAAGTGCCACCATTGCCCGGTGAGAGGAACCATCCCTTTACGTAGCACCAGTGGATGGTGCATGAGACAGGAAAAACTTTGCACAAAAGCATGCCAAAATGTCAATCTATCTTAAACTCATTTTCATTTTCCTGTAAACCCAATGAGTACAAATTTTCTTTCATGAACACATTAGTTTTTTTATGTTAAATGTTATCTCTTTCCATTTTTTTTTTTAATAGGAAGTCTTTGTATTTAAATCCTCAATTCTACTGCACTAATAAAAACAGTTGAGGCCTGATCACCTATTAGCTCAGTCTGAGACTGAAAATCTTGATAGCAACAAGTACTTGGAGAGAGTTTGTCAATGTCTGTATTATTGCAAGCCACTCAGTCTCACAGCCTTGCCCCAAGGATTTGCCAGGTATTGATTGTTGCAAGGTGCCTTGAAGTTCAGCAAACATTGGAATTACTTTTCTATCACTCTCAAAAAGAGAAATGTACTTTCATCTAAAAGGGAGCTAAAATGTATCTTGATATTTTTGTTCACTTACAACAGCCAAAACAACCACATACAGAAGCACACTGAAAGTCAAAGCTTGTTTCTGCTTCATCATCACTGAATTATGTCAAAGAGTGGAACTCTGGATGTTTCGTCAGCTACCTGCTGCTCCAGAACCAGCAGAGGGAGCACAAAACACTGTTTGTTTGTTTTCTTTTAATTTCTCAGTGATGGCGTGGTTGACTTAAATGACAGTCACAAATCCCAGAAGTTATTGCAACCCATAGAGCATCATCAGGTTATATATTTTTCTAGCTGTCTGCTTAGAACTGTTACTGATGGTATCTTTCATATTCCCCCAAATCACAAACAACTTCCAGATATTGCTTGTTTTATTCAGAAATTCTGTCTAATCTACTTGTGATGGGTTTGACTTTAAATTAAGTTTACAGCTGAACTTTAGATGCCAGTTCTTTTGATCACCACCTAAAGGTCCAAATGAGTGGTAAAATATTTAGGAATATATAAAATAGTCTACTGCAAGATAAACTCTCTTGGCTGATGTAATTCTGAAGCAAAGTTAGCCTCACGTTCTTGTCAATTCCGTTTTTATATCTTTCCTTTGTTATGCAGCTGCGTGTGTGTTCTCCAGTTCTTGAAATGTCTTCTTCCAGTTTCACTGCCTGAGGCCACGTGTGCAGCGTAGTTCTGTCTCCCGAAGTATGTCAAACATAATGAAAAAATGAACTTGCAAAAGAGCTGATTTTTTTATGCCTTCCTGCTTGATTCTGCTGCTTGCTCTTTTTGCTTTCCCCAGTTCTCCTAGGCTTATTGAACTAGGCTTTTGGAACTGTATCCAAAACTTCCTTAGAATGAATTGCTTTTTAAAAAGCTTCCTCATAATGAGGCTTGTCACACCAATGAATGGAGCATTGCTGAACTCTCACAATGTGGCACAGGCTGATTCAACCTTTCAATGGTCCTTCTCAGAATTAGCATTCTTGTCTAACAATGGTTTTTGCCCCTTCTCTTTCTGCTACTGAAGCTCGTGACCTGATATATTCAAGAAATTTCACTCACAAAAATGAATGAAAAGTGTAAGGATTAAAGTGAAGGTTAACCTCACAGAATAGGAGAACTTTAGAGCTGGGTCGTGTTCCATATCCACTGGACCAAAGTATTGTAGTAGAAGCAGAGGAGTGAGTGATCTTGCATTCAGTGCCAAAGGTGAAGGCAGCATTCTTCACAAGGGGCAAAGCCCACATGCTTCAAAAGTAACTTCAATGAAACTACTTTCATGGCTGAGGCAAACAGGGTTGAGCCACAAATGCATACTCTTCTGCTTTACCAAGAAGGATAGGAGAAGTGATCAACATCTGTTGAACACCTTGTGCCCCTTTAGACCTCTGAACAGCCTGACCATGAAGGAGAAAAGATGCAAGACACTTCTTTTGGACTGGTGGATGCTGGCTAGGAAGTCTTCCTGCCAATTTGTTGAAGACAGTAGCAATAAATAGAAGAAAAAGGGCAGCCCTACTGCCTGGAGTCCTGAGAACTAAATCGTTCTCACTGGAGATCACACTTGAGTTACTGGTGCTGAGCAGCCCTGAGGGTTGTGTCTACTTGTCTCTGTCTGAGACTGTAGCTAATCTTACATGTTTTAGAGAGATTTTGAGGACAGCCATCTTCCCAAAGGGGACATGATGCAGAAGAAAAAAAAGAGCGAGCATTTACCTGAAATCCTCAATTTCCATTCTGCATGTAATTTTGAAGAAAGGAAAAAGAGACAAAGAAAAGAGGGAGGAGATAAAAGGGAAGGGAAGGACTCCTTCTCAGCATTTACTACTGAAATATTGAGCGGAATGGAAGCTCAAACAATTAATTTATTTTTTTTAAATAATCAAAATAACTTTTTATATCAGCCTTTAGAAATGAAGTATGACTCCTAATGCTGATCTGGCAAACTTGCCTTTAGGCTTTCAGCCAGCTATCATGAGTGCTGGAAAAGTCTAGTAGTCCCGGCTCAACTGTGAGTGTCTCTAATTTGTTACATGGTATGTGTGGTATCCCCTACAATTACAGTATAAAAATCTGATGACTACAGAAGTTCCTTTTATGCCTTAGCTTTCTCGGCTTAATAGTTTTGCAAAAGCAAACAGTCTAGAAACACTGCGTATGGTGGACAATATCACATTTCTTCTAAGAAGTTTTAATCCTAGTTTGCACTGATGACCTTGTACAACCTTTGAAAACCTCCATCGCTCCACTGATTAAGCTGATGGACTGACAGTTTTCTGCTTTCTATGCAAAAGATGCATAACACCTTGCTTGATTACAGATACAATTGCACAGAATTATTAGCATTATGCTTTAGAAATGATGAAAGTGCAATTTATGATTGGCTGGCTCCCAGCCTACCACACTTTATTAAAACAAGAGAATATTTTGGGGAAGAAAAATAGGAAACAGAAGCAGAGTAGCTGATGTTCCCATATGCAATTTCACTTGAGGCAGAAATAAAGCATGCAAAATTTAGCCTACAATTATTAATGTTCCTGGGGTTATAAACTATACTGAAAACTGAAAGCTGTAAAGGAAATTATTAGACAACCTTAATTAAAAACATCAGTACTAGCTCTCCACATAATAAACACACTTGATCTGGGTAAAAGAAAATGAAGTTAATGGTGAGTAAACATTTTAAACAAAAGGAAGATTTACAGTTAGTGCTAGGGGAGCTTAGTGGGCAGGGTATTGACACTCTCCTCATGGTCATTGCAGCCCCATTTCAGCCAGTGGTGGTGGATAACCATGAAGCCACTAATCTTGGGTATAATGTACATATCCACCATGTCACACAGTGGAAAGATGAAGGCAAAGCACCCATTACCCCTAAGTCACCTCTAGATGAGGAAAGAGAAGGACAAGTGGCAGAGACGTTGACCTTCCTGCTGGCTGAAGGAGGCAGATGAGAAGACAAGCAGTGAGGGGAGCTGACCTGACACCCCTGTTTGGTAGGGAGCCAAGCCCAGATGCAGAGATGAGCAGAAACCCAATGGGAAGCAACCGACAGGTACAGCTTTAGACAGGTCCAGGCTAGCTAAAGCAGAGGACAGGCGGAACAAATCTGAGTAGCTTCTCCTAAGAATTGACAATGACAGCTGACAGGGGTGCCACAGTAGATATAGCCTCCTTGGACTTCAAGAAGCCTTTTGCTGCAGTGTAACTTCAAGGGATGGTTTTTGAAACTGGTGTGGCTGGCAGGGTTTTACAAGTTAAATCAGAATCAGAGTGAAGGAAGCAGGTTAAAAGCTCATTTGGATTTGGTGCTAATCACCTTGGCAGTGACTCTTTAAAATAAAAAGCATTTTTGAAATAGACTTTACACTACTTGCAGCTGTAAGTACTGCCTGTGCTTACCCAAGCAAGGAAAGCTGACTTTAGTCAGACAGATGAGCCTGATAACTTTCTTTAATTAATTCTTAATAAAAGAAAAATAAAGCAGATGAAAGAAGCCAGCTCAAGAACTTAGAAGAAGCAAGCCAAGAATTTCGTACTTATGGTCTGGGTCTTGTAAGTACAAGCATCAGAGTAAATTTACTTCCAAGTGAGAAAATCAATGGTGTTTGTCATTGTAATAAAAATTGTACTTAAAAGTTTAACTATTTTTATTAGGAGATGTTTTACCTGCTTGTTTCATTAAGAGTTATAACACTACTGGCAGACAGGGTAATTCTCAGGCTGCATGTAAGTTACAAAGGCACAGAGGCATTGCTTATTTTCCTGTCAGGGTATCAGATGCCTAAGCACATCCTGCCATCAGGACACAGCCTTGCAGATGTTTCCACAGAAACATCAAATCATCGAAATGTGGAAAGGGACTGTTGAAGGTTTTGTAGTTGAAAATCCAGTTCAAAGCAGGACTGTCACTACTGCTAGATCAGGTCAGCCCTGGCTTGGTCTAGCTGGGCTGTAAAAAACTGATTTGTAGATTTGATAGCACCTCTGGGTAACGTGTTCCAGTGCTGCACTAAATACTCAGCTTTGCTGCTGTTGCTTTATTTTGGGTTTGGGGTTATTTTTTTGCACTTTACCTATAGTGCTTGATGAACAGGGATCCCTGAACACTAATTCAAATCCGCGGGGGTGACGGGAAAG
>VZRU01017880.1:301453-324612 GCA_013398155.1 Pedionomus torquatus | reverse complement strand
AAAAAAAAAAGAAAAAACCCAGGCTACTCTTGTCAGTGTCAGCAAATAAATAGCATTAATCTTTCTTCATTACTGCCATGTATGGTGTAACACAAGAGTCCACCAGGTGGGAAGAGTTCTAATATCTTTTAGCCACTCTGCAAGTCCTAAGAAATAAGCTGAAACTTAAACTGCAAAATTGTCTTTGATTGGCAAAAAATAGTGGCAGTCATTTTGTCTTCAGAAGCTTTTTGACATCTTTCTGTTAGGATACTGAGAGAGTGCAGAATTGTCTGACCTGACCTGCCATCACCTCTTCTTGATAGGAGGCGCCTCACTGCCACTTGCACCTTCAGAAACTCTGCCTTGTCTGTATGCTGAAGTGAGATGTTTATTCCAGCTAGAGTTGTATCTCTTTCCTGCTTAAGTACTTAAAAGTATGAAGTTTTAATTAGCACATGGTTATATTTTAGAGCATTTTAGAATATGTCATATCCTTAAAGGCTTTCAGCAAATGGATGTTTGGTTCCCTACTCCACACCTTGAAAATGAGTTATCCAAGCAATCTGCTCTAAATGTTTTTGAGAGAAAGGGTTGGACACACACAGCTAGGCTATGTGGTAGTGTAAATCAGAACTGTGCAATTCATGTCAGTGATTTACATTAACTGAAGATCTGGACTATTAATTATTGGAAGCCTACCTTTTTAAAAGCAATTTTTTAGTCACTTTGACATCTAACCATCTGGCTTCAGTTTCCCTCGGTATGCACTTTCAGGCATGAATACTAGCAAGCTTCATTTAAATATGTAGATTACCTGGGCAGCATGTAAGAGATGGTGAAAGATACAGTTTTGATTGCATCATTTGTTTCTTTGCAAAGTTGTCTTGGTTAAACTTCACATACAAGTCAGTAATGGATTTGATTTGTTGGTCTCTTTAGTAGCCCGTCCACTTGTGGTGGCAACAGGAGATGTTTAGGGAGTGCCTGTGGGCCTGGCCACTTTTACTGTCTGGTACATCTCACACAGGTGTGATGAGTTTGGGGAAAAATAATGGCTATGGTAGCACTATCCATACAAACTGTATTTAATGGCCTGTTTGCAACTCTTATGTTGGAGAGGTTTTCGAACCCATTTTGCACCAGTTTCTATGCCTTCTTACATGTGATTTCTTTGGGATTGGCCCACTCTCCCTGGATGTGCTCACAGACCACAGGTCTGGCACTGCTGGGTCTTTCATTCTCAGCCTAGAGGCTTAGCCTTCTTCTGCTGCCACTGCTCCATCTGACAAGGAAGCTGAGTCAGCATCCTCACCCTGCAGAACTGATAAACCATAGTATTATCACCGAGTCAAACAGGCAGAAGCTGTTGACTGGGCTATGAATCCACAGAGATTTTAGACTACCTCTAACAGGCTGCCTGCCAGGAACAGCAGAGCTCCTAGCCTGAGATTCATAGTATGCTCTTTCATATAGCTCCTACACGTGGACTGTAATTTTCTTTACCATCAGAAACCAGTCTCATCTATAAAGTTACATCAAGTGTTTGAACACAGAGTTCTGTTCCTCCAAGGGATATGATTTTACCCAGCACAATATTTCCTGAGGCAGCAGAGCTATTGACTGCGATACTTCATGCTGCTGCAGAATGGAAGCCTCTGTAAAATAGCCTTTAATTTTCACTCTGTTTTGTCATTATTGTATCTTTAGGTATGGATTTAGAAGAAAGCGCAGGATCCAGAAGAACGTCAAAGGGATTCAGGCTACTTTACAAATTTTTCCTTCTGCTGTGATTTCACCATTCCTCAGATGAGGAAACAGCCTGAGGTCCTGGGCAGGGGTATGTGCTCCTGTATCTTTACAGTCCCAAACCAGTGCCGGCTCTTGTCTCCCTCCACCCCCAAAGGAGGAGTGTACCCTTGTCTTCTGATGTCCCCTGTAGGAGAAAATGCACTAGTGTTTCTCCACTATCCCAGATGTGAGGATGTCATCGCTTTTGTTGATAAAGCCTGAAGGTAACTCATTTATCTGGATTAAGAGTTGAGGGATGGTTTGTATATGCTGCTAAAAAACAAACTAGCAATCAAGCAAACAAAAAACTTATCTAAAAAGTTTTTTTTAGTAGTGTCACTTCTGTGGCATTTGTGATATCTCAGTTAGACAAAACTATTTCATCATAGGTAATGGTATGCAAGTGGTTAATTTTAAGTTCCTTAAGACCTTTCTTAAAAAATTAATTTCCTATTGTCACTAATTTTTCATGCTCCACAGTTTAAAGCAGTTACTGAGTTTCAGTAGCTTAAAGCCATATATATGCACTATTTATTCACAAAAGAGACATATATTTGCATGAAGAAAAACTACTTAGGTGCCCTTAAGACCCTCTTCACCCCAAACCTGTGGCAGTGTTGGTAATTCTCTGGTCTTGATGTATGTGGCTGAATTTCCCAGCTCAGCTTGTGCATCTAACAAAACCCATCCTCAGCCAATTGGAAGTCTGATTTTTTAGGACCATTGAACACTGAACATTCCCAGTGAGCTGCAATTACAGAAACGATTCTGCTAAATAACTTTGGACTGATGGTGTGTGAACATCAGCCCTCCCAAATTCCTCTTTCTTATTTCGGTTGGAGTCTGACAGCGCACAGAGTTACAGTAGGAGTATTGTAGGGAGTGTTGATGTGCTTCAGAAACTCTGGCATTTCTTCATCTTGTGAATTATGCTGGTGTTTTATGACTCCACAGGCTGAATAGCCTCATATTTTCCATTGTATTTAGTGTTAAGAAGAAATAGGATAGAGTATATTTTATTGAAGGTGAACCATCTTCAACTCCCCTCACATAATTCCAACTCCACTTTTGGTCTTAGAAGTGTAAGTCAGAAGGCAGCAGCGTGTTTCATATGTTTCCACAGCGTTGGACATGTGAAATATATGAGGCATTTTACCTATGACAAATAATCGACTGTATCAGAAAACTCTACCTTTGTTTATTAACCTTGTGAAATGTTCATTTTGCATTTTTATTTGGCACAATAGAAAGTGTTTATATATATATATATATTGCGGTGAGACTGAAGGATTCAACCCTCCTTAGGAGTCCTACAAAGTATGTAAACACCATTAACCTTTCGGTCTGAGGCTGGTAAATTGACACCAGCACATGGGTGATGCACTCATCCCCCATGTGGAGCCACAATGTTGGCAGAATGCTCAAGGTCATGGAGCCCTTAGTAAGAGTCAAGAGTCTGCATCTCTGTGTTTTACACAGGTCTTGTTCTCATCTCTGCCAGCTCTCTGGATTAAATGCCACACACTGATCATGACATAGGTTTTTCACATTTGATTACTCTTTTCAGATGCATGTGAAATGGTTCAGTGGTCTCACTTAAATTCACGGATGAGCCTATATAAATCAAAAACCTGCATATTTGGACTAGATGCTTGGTTGTCCTGGCACACTTATGGGTAACCCACCTTGGGCTGGTTACCTGAGAGAAAATACAGTGGAAATGTTGCCTAACCTCTGCAAGTAGCCAAGTGATCTCTGTTTAAGAACTGTAAACTTGTTACCTGCAATGAGCACAGAACCAACTTAAATTATTTGCTGCGCAGTATGAATATTAAATGCCATAATTTAAACAGCTATAGAAACATAAAATAATCCAGTAACTTTAACAGGTACTTCTCCCCAGTCCTATTCAAGCACAGGTGGAAATGCAGACTAAATTTTATAAACCAGACTTCCACAAAGTAATACATAAATGGTGATGTATTGTGACAAGGTAGTTAAAGTGGAAGGACGAACATCTGCCTCCTGTGTATGGGTTGGCAGGTAGAGTGAAGGCTTGGAGCATGTGAAGGCTTATAGAGAAGCTTACAGCACACTACCTGTGTGAAACCCTTTCCTAGTCCTGTTTCTAAAACTGGACTTTTTCCACTGTTATTCTAGAAAGAGGAACTGACTGAGGAGGCAAAAACGTAGTTTCTTATATGCCTGTCTGGCAATACAGCTTATTTGTATTCTGATCACAGAGTGGAAATGAGTATGATTTAAAGTTAAGATGTCTAGAAGTAAGGATTGCAAGGCCCATAGGGAAAAGAGTGAAGGAATGTAAAAAGGGAAGCTGTCATTCTAATAAGAAATATATAGTTAATAAATAAATATATTATATTTGGATTTGTTGTACAGTCAATTATTACAAGAGCTAAAGCCAATATGTCATAAAGAGGCGGTCTCTGTTATTTATTNAAAAAGAGAGAGAGAGAGAGTGATTTTAAGAAATTGCTCTCTAATTTGCCTGGAATGGTAACCACACATTTCATTAGAAAACAAAAAAAGAACATTTTCCTGCCTTTTTAACGTTAATGCTAATATTGATTCTGCCTTTCATATCTGCATACAGTAGAAGCAAGCTCTTGATGAGTCAAGAATTACTTCTAAAATTAACACTTGTGAGGCCTTGAGGGAAGAGATGATAAGTTTATCAGAATGGTAATTTATTTTGTTGGGGTGAATTTTTTTTCTCATGCTTGAATGATATTGCATCCTTTGAAAAACTCACATGAGAAAGATTTGTAATGAGAGATCTAAACTCAGAACAAATAATTTAAGTAGTATTCACAAGTGCTATATGTTTTTAAAACAGTTAATAACTTTGCACCTTTTGTCACACATCTGTTGTCCCTTTCTTAAGTTTTCAGGCACAAGATGAGACAGATGAGATTTTTTTAGCAACAGGAACACAAAAAAATTCTTTCTGGCAATAAGCTATTCATCACTTCTGCTTTAGTTCATCTTCAGTTCACGCTAGAACGACAGCAAGGCGAGCTTTGGGAAAAACTTTCAAATTCTGCTCACTGCGCATAAGGTTTCAAAAGTTTATTGTTCTTAAAGGGATGAGATGAGAGTAGTTGAGTGATTGTGCTAAAAAAATCTTAAACTTTTCAAATATAAGTATCTTAGGCTATGAAATGCAATAGCCTTTTAAAACCTTCCTTTCCTCTCCCTATATATAGAATTACAGCCAAATATGGCCAAAAAGATCCACACACAATATGTACACATATGTGTGTCCATAGGATTTCCGCTGCTATGTTATAGGTTAACCCATGGAAAATGAATATGGCTGTTTGGTAAAACCGCTGGAATATTTCCAGAGTACGGTTATCCCAGCAGCCTGATCCTGAGTGATAATAGATATCCATGAAGAGCAATGGGAGTTTGAGGGGTATAAGCCTATTTGTTTTCAAGTGGGTCATAGATGGATTTATTCTTTTTTGATAGTAGAAGAGCACAGGAATATGGACCATTTAGGTGCTAGTTGCTACGGTAACCATAAAATCATGTTCTCCAAACCCTTTCTATTTAATTATATACATCACTGACTCTCAAGTGGAGTAAATTTCATTTTTTCTTTAAAACTCCAGAGTGCAAAGGAAAAAAGGTGTGTTCACTGCAGTTTTAACCTTTCCTTTGTCACTGATATTCTTGGGACGATAATCTTTTCCTTTCTACGAGCATTTTCTGCTGATGTTACATCCTTTTTCATTGACACAGTAAATTATTCTATTGGGCTGTTGTGGTGCACAGTTAGGGGTTAGAGGTTTGTCATTGTTTCTGTGTATTTATAGCCTTATTCTCCAGACGACTTCTTGATATACATGATTTGTTCCTAACCTGCATGCTATTGGGGTTGTATTTCACCTTTGGAAATACCTGCATTGTGCTGAAATCCATGTCTACTTGAAGACTACATGAAAAACACCACCTGTATACAGAAAACTTTATATATTGCCATTGAAAGCAGAGCCAAGGTACTAAAATCAAAACAAAAATTGTAAAATGGCTCAGATGTACTTTCTGATCTGCTTTCATGCACATGGATGATTTAGGTGAATGGGCATTAATAGCCAAATCAATCTCTACTCAGATCATTCAAATAGCACTTCTGTTATTCTTTGCAAAATGACAATAATTATAGCATATTAATTATTATTAATAATTAATTCTAGGATATTTGATATCTAATGAAAAAATGCAAAATATTATTATAATTTATTTTACTTCCCTACAATCGTAGCTGTTATGATACATCCTTTTTCATGTTAGTAGAAGAGGCATCTATGAAACTGTCTTGGATACAAAAATCATAATTTTCTTGCTTTTTTACAATATATGTAATATGTAAATTTAATTTTTTCTTTTTTCTCTTTAAATATTGTTCTTTGAAATATGTTGATTTAAAAAAACAAAGCAATGAGAAATGGTCTCTATATAGGTATCATACATTCATGATCAATTATTTCCTTATTATTCTGATACTGCATTGTCACACCTTAGCAAAATGAATATTTTCATATAAAAATTAATCTTTTCATATTAAAAAAAATAATCCAGGTCCCACACAAGTTTGTTATGTGAAGTTAAACAGCACATATGGTTGGAGGTTTTGCAGGCAAGAGGTCATATGCTAATAAGTTTAATAGCTACAGGAATATTGCTATTGCACCCAAAATTGCGCATTGCAAATCATTATTGCTGTTTTGGAAAGTAAGTTATAGAATTGAGAGATGTGTTAAGTTTATAAAGGCTATCTCTGAAATCAACATACAGAATCCCAAAACAGCAGACACTCTTAGTGAGCTTTACAGTGACTTATACCTAACCTGACATAGAATATTATTTTTAAGCCTAATTCATAATATTATTTGTATTAGACAAAGTAATTCAGTGTAAATACAATGAAAAAAATTTGGGTCAGGAAATTTAAATCTAATTGTTGGCAATATAACAAGATAACTTCATCAAAATTGGTGCCAATGAGTTTACTGTAGTCAGGAATTAGCCAACTGCTGTTATTAGCTATTTTGCTTTCTAATGAAAAAATAAACTATATTATAATCATTAAGAGGTTTGAAATATATGCTTATATTATTTGGTAAGTATTTTAAATCTTAATAGTTCTGAACACCTAAAATTGCCGTCATTTCTTTTGGTGTGAAGCACTAAACACTTTCAGTTCCTCCAAGAGGAAAAACCTGGAAAAACTCTGTTGTCTGCCTGATTAAAGAGCCTAGCCATCCTGAAGAAAAACAAAGTTCTAGTATACTGCCTAGAAGGCCGAATCTCAAACTGTGATTCAGGTTTATGAATTCATGACAGGCAGACAATTGTAAGCAGTCCTCAATCCAGCATCATGCTTTGAGCTGCAGATGCCAATGATAGCAATTTCACATCTGTTATGAAAGTGGGATGATCTTCAGTTTTTATTTTCTTTATCCTCCTACTTCCAGATCTGGGAAATCTTGACTAATTTGGGAAAATACTTTCTCTGCATTTATGGACTTCATATTATTACTATCTCCTAAAATACATCAATGACTTGGTGTTGAGGTATAACTTCTTACCTTTTTGAAACACCAGAGAAATGCACTGGGGTACTGTGCATCCTTAAAGTGTTGTCAGTTTGTTACATCCAGGTTCTAGAGTAAGTTGCGTTTATTCCCACCTGTTTGCTACAGTCAGAATCTTGTTACAGGGAAAATAATTAGATATCATACACAAACAGGGATTTTATTGTTATTGTAATGTAAATCTTAACAGATTGATCGATGAATAACTATTAGTCTGCTTACAATTGTATTAACATTTATAATTCAAATTCTATACAGTTAAGATTAGTATACACAGTCTAATATCTCCATGTTTCTCTGGAATTACTGTCAACCTTCCACTGTATTTCTGGGTCTTAAGGTTTAGGCTTTGGTTCAGGGCAGTGAAGAAGGATTACAGCCAGTTGTCAGCATCGTAGTCCTTTGTCAGGAGAACTGCAATGTAATCGTGTTTCCTTCTCACTTTTGGGTCTGTCTGGAATTCTTTTATATGTTTTATAATATGATCTATGCTGCTTCTGCATTACTGTGTATAGAACATACAACTTAGGTGAGTGTTCGTCTCTTTTTTATTCTTTAACTGTCTTTACCCTGTTCATGTGGCTACATTCCTTTAATGACCATTAAGTGACCATTGGTGATGTATTTATAGCCCTGGGGCCCCTGATGTCTTCCTGTGCTCATAGTTACAACACCCCTGCTATCACTCCATGCCAGTACTCTTCTACTCTTCATTTTATTCTAGTCATAAATATTTCATTCTGCACTGAATAGCTACTTGCTGTTAACACATACAGTTGTTCACAAGCTAAAACAAAGTAGGTAACAGTCACTGGATTATTAGATAATTGTAGTTACAGATAGACAAGATGAAATCACAGAATCATGGAATGATACAGGTTGAAAGGGCCCTCTGGTGATCACCTAGTCCAACTCCCCAGCATGGCTCCAGCTAGGCTGAAACAAGTCCAAAATCTTATAGATGTTGAGTTCTGTGTTATTAGCGTAGCACAAAATCAGTTACAAACAACACTACTTACGGGCAACAAGTCTACAAACAGGCGTAATCCCAAACCCTTCCTTTAAGGTCCATGCAAGTACGTGTTGGTTAGCCATGAAATATTTGTAATACAAGAGTCAGAACCAAGTAGCTTGTTTACTTACATTTTTGCAGTTGTGGAATAGAGTTATAAAGAAATAGAATAGCAAAAAACATTGCTATGTCCATACTTAACAAGAATCATCTTAAATACTCCCATTTCTCAGGCTGCTTGGTTAGTTTCTGTGAGCTATCCTCAGGCACACTAGAGAGAACTCTTAGATCTGAATGTTTTCTACTTGAACTGCTAATGTTGGTTAGAGAAACCATTTGGAACAATTTTTTCTTTGGCCCACAATCAAAGGACCTGGTTTTCTTTCTCTCTTACTTGTTTACCTACTCATCATTTTCCTCTGTGAGAGCACTGAGATATACGGTGCCAAGAGGATTATGTAATCGCTTCCTCCCATCCTCCTTAAGTTTACTTGATTAACATTTTTATTGCATATCTTAATTAGTAGATTCCTAGCTTTAGGCTTCAGGCTGCTTTTTCCCCCTTACAATCCTCCCTGAATGCAATGGTTTTATTTTAAAATTCCGTAACATGGGAAATTTTAATGGTTTTAAATATTTGGTTTGTTGGAATTTTTTATATAGAATACCATAATGACACGCTTTAAATGATTTGAGAATTTGCTTCTGAGAGGAAACAACTTCTACCTTTACATTCCATTACATTATATTTTGTATTTCATTATATAAATATAATTTATATGGGCAGAAAATAAAAATAAAGATAAAATTTGGATGTCCTTAATGGGAAGGATTCTGACATTGGAAGAATAGTCTTGCAAATATAAAAGAAAACAAAGGGCAGTATTTGTCTGTTTCTAGCTCTAGAGTTGGAAATGTTGGTATTTCTTTGCGTAGGTCATCGAGGAATTGATCCAGAAAGCAGTGTCAAACCAATTCCAAATCTGCAGAAAGCACAGCTGTGGAGAGTACGGTCTCTTCTTTTTATCCAATAGTTCAGTGATTATAGAACTCATCTGTAAAATGATTTTACTTGAGTGAGTTTTCTATACTGAATGAAGTTTGCTGATCATCATACTGCAGCACATTCCTATTCATGGCTCATTGCAAGAATCCTTTGTGCTTTTTATAAAAATCTTAATTATCTTTGATGGAGCAGAGACTTGAATCCTAACCCAACAACAGTGCTATCAGTATGTTGGTTGCCAGTCTTGCATATTTTTCTTGATTTGAAGGACAGGGAAACAGGTTCGAAAGGATGCTTCAGGATATTTGAGGTGGTTATTATTAGGTTGGACCCTGGCACCTGGTAACTCCTGCACACTCCGTCCATGCTGACATTCCTTGTGGTTGGGAGAGACACTTCATGCCTAATATGTGGTTGCAAATTCCATCAGGTAGCAGGTTGATTTCAAATTATCCAGGGTGATGCAGTTCTTGTGGATCAAGTTTAATGCTACTAGTCGCTTGTTAATGCAACAAGCAGCTGTGNTTATTTTATTTTATTTTATTTTATTTTATTTTATTTTATTTTATTTTATTTTATTTTATTTTATTTTTTTGGTTCTTTTTCCCAGTATACAGAAAATACATAGGATAGTTTGAGGCTGTATTCTTTGGTGTGCTGAAATGGCCTTTTCTATGTGTTTTTCCTTTCTAGATATAATTTAAGAATCAACATTTATTTGCTGTGGAGGTATACTGCAAAATTATATGCTGGAATCTGTACATTTGTGGGAGAGAAAATCCTCATGTTTCTTGTTTCTTTCTGCAGCACAAATCAGGCAGCAACAAATCACATTGAAAGTAACTTCTCATATCATTATGACTTTAAAGGAGCTCTGGGCTTGGCACATATCTACAGCTTTGCATATCTCCTCCTAGGAACAATTTCTCTGCTAAACTTGCTGGCTTATTTTACATGAAAATGATCCCACAGAATGGAATGAGGCCAAAGGTTGCATTGGCCAAAATATGAGGTGATGAGTGTAATTGGGGATTTATTTATTATGTGACTTGGCATTATGATATCTGAATTATCTACACAGGCCTACACAAGCCATATAAGAAAATGAGTCTGCTAGCTGGATTTTGTGCCTGGAATTAATCATCCATATATTGTTTTCTCTCCTCTCCTCTCCTCTTCCTCTCCTCTCCTCTCCTCTCCTCTCCTTCCCACAGGGTCCTGTCTTCTGCATTTTGTGCAAGGCCAGTTTTAGTAGCCAGGTATGTATATCAAGTCTTATTTTCCCCTTTGGCATACTCTAGTGGTGAGCCCAGTTGCCAGTCAGGTCTTTTGGTTTCTGTCTTTATTGTCCTAGTATGACAGAATTGGGATTTTGGTCCCACAGATGAATTGTACTGTTGCCCTTTCTTTGCATTCATCCCTGCTAGTCTATCTAGATACCTTCAATAGGTGGCATAGGAAGTACTGTGCAAAACCAGAGGGAAGAATATAGTGATTAAGAATTACTACAAAAGAAGTATTTCCATAAATTACATTGCCATCTAATTCCACAGATCATGATAGTTTGAGGAGAGGAAATATTTGAGGTCTCTTGTCCTTGGAAGCCTGAGAATCGAACATATTGCATTTAACACTCATTTTGGATCGTGTTAAGTACAAAATCCCTTTGTGTATGTATTTTTTTGCATGAACTCAGAAATACATATTCAGTAAATTCTGTGGAAGAATTATAATAATATATTCACAGGATTAATAATACCAAATATGAGTTCTATATAATAAACCTGTGATATTTAAGTATTCAANTCGGTTTTTTTTTTTTTTTTTTTTTTTTTCTCCCGTGCAGTTTGTGAAAACACTATGACTTGCAAAAAACATTTGACTATTCAGGGTAAATCTAGCTCTTCAGATTGCTTAGATATTGAGTATTTACAATGTATCTATTACTTTTTCTGAATTCCTTGATTTGACACACATCATTTGTGAACCTGATTTGTAAATAGTAATATTGTACACCTAATAATGTTGTTAAAGTAGTGATGCAGCTACAGTCCTATGAAAATATATCAAACTAACAGCATTAACCCCTTTTTCCACAGAGGAACAGTATTGCTGATAAAACAGACTACCAATCCAGTTATAAGCGTGAAACATTTTTCTGTCTACAGGACCTTGCTGTCAGAATTCTGATGTGAATATTTGGGTTTCTGGTACAGTAAGTAGCTGTTCTGAACTAGGAAATGGGAAAAGTGTTTCAAGTATCCTTGCTCATGGTTTCTAAAGACGTTATTCCCAGAAGATTTTCTCACTAGATCTTCTTATAAAGTAGGTACGCAGGAGTGTAACCAGAATAAATCAGTTTAGAATGTATTTCTTTATTTTTACCCTGATATATGATTGTATTGCTTTTAGCTGAGTCTTCTGAGCTCCATTGGAAATACATGTCATTACTCAAAAGCCTGCGTGTTTCCTGTTCTTTTGTTTTGCTAACAATTTGTATGGTGATTTAATGTAATTTACAGAATTGTGCAATGAATAATCAGTGACTTTACAACATTATCCTAATAAGTAACGAAAATAGCCATCAACCAAGAAAAGAAAATTAAGCTATTTATAAAGATATTGCTAAGGTTCTGGAGGAGCTACTGACTATGCAGTAAACCTGCACTTTCCTTGAAAATTTCCCATCTCTCTAAAAGAAAGGAGTTATTCTTACATAAATATAGAAAATACATTTATTTTTATTTATCAAAATGCCTGCTACTGAAGTATTTTTTGTGACAGTCATCACTACGTATTTGCTTTCTACTTAAAAATGGTGTTGCTTTGAGTCTTTTGGCCTTTCATGGTTACATTTAACAGTTTTGGAAGTGAAAGAAGGAAATATAGAGTTTGATAATTCAAATAACTAATAGTGAGGACACAGGTATAGATATATTTGCATACATGTGCTTTTATAGTTTATTTGAATGTGGTTCATGCAGCTCCATTAAGTCACCATTTGCTATATGATATTTAGTTCTAGCCAATATGTATATAACGTATAACAGCCAACTGAATGAAAACAAAGAATTCAGAACCATTTTCCTGTTTGGTAGCATTTTATACTGGGAGTGGGGGAAAACCAGGTTCCACTGATGTTACACACACTGAAAAACTCATGGAGTATCAGGGTTTAATTATTGTTATTCACAATATATGGTCTTTCTCAATGGGAGCAAGCGTGGCAGAATTTTCCCTGAATTTAACTGAAAACAGAGGTCAGTTTTTCAATACAGTTCCTTACTGACTTCAGTGGAGAACTCTGTTTAAAAAAAAAAATGGCACCCTATGGTCCTACGGTATTTCTGTCATATAGCACAACTTCTGAAAACTATAGAGCTCTGATTCTTTGCAAATATCAAGTCTTGAAATTATTAAAGTCCAGGGTGGGAATGTATGCCTCAATACTAATTTAAGCTAGCTTTTTCTGTTAACTTGTGAACTGCATATTCAGATGCAATGGATCTCTAAGTTTATCAAATTAGAAAGGAAGCCACTGGGAATCTAGCCCATAGCAATTTAAATGCAGATTATACTGCAGCCTCTGCAAACAGGCTGACAGAAGTTTTCTAATGTACCACACAATTTTCATCCCAACAGATAGGCTAAAAATAAAACTGTTGAAATATCTTGCTACCTCCCACGAAGTGTTGCAGACATTTCAGTAGAACGGCTCAGGGAAAAGGCATTCAGGCCTGATCTCTAACCTGGTAATGACAATGAGCTTTTACATACTACTTTGATTATACTTTATACTTGTGAATATGTGGAAATACATACATGATGAGTACAGCTCATTAGCATTTTTTACTGGAAAAGGACAAGGAAGACAAAGAAGGAAGAGAGAGGGAGGGAGAAGTATGTCTATTGACTTTGAACAAAGAATTCTGAAACTATAAAAGTCATTACTGGAAGACTGAGTAAAATCATGATTTTAAAAGCTGAAAAGAATGACTGAATACATTTTAACTTCTATTATTTCAGAAAACATAATGTAAAGCAATATAAAGTTGTGAAATTTAACCAACCATGCCTTCTATAATTTCACACTTTTTATTATTTAAAAATATATGGAAATATTGACCAGTACCATGAACTCCAAGAAATCTGGATAAAGGATTTTTGGGTATAGCTCAGAGAGAGGATGAAGTGACTGAGAATTCTTTTATCCTGCAACAATGTATAATGTAATTATTTAGTCAATCAGCTCAGGTTAATTTGAATGTTGGTAGATATGCTGGTTTTGGCTGGGATAGCTGTACTGGTGCTGCAGGCTGCCCATGACCAGCGCACATTCACCTTTTTGATAGAGCTAGTAGAGCTAGTTTTTCTTTATAGTAGTCAGTATGGAGCAGTGTTTTGGAACTGTGCTGAAAAAAGCATTAGTAACCCAGGGATGTTTTTGTTACTGCTGAGCAGTGCTTACACAGCATCAAGGCCTTTTCTGCTTCTCACGCTACCCTGTCATCAAGCAGGCTGGGAGTGAACAAGAGGCTGGGAGGGAACACAGCTGGGATAGCTGACTCCAACTGACCAAAGGGATGTTCTGTACCGTATGATACAGTATATAAATGCTATATCTCAGCATATAAAGCTGAGAGAAGAAGAAGGAAGGGGAAAGTTTGGCTTTTTGTCTTCCAATTGAGCTAGCCAGGAGTCAAAGGGAGTGAAGGAGAAAAAGCTGGATTTGACAGATCTTTAGACTAATAAGAAAAATACTTGGTGCACAAATTCAGGAGGCGTACTGAGATTGAAGCCTGATCAGCTTCTTGTTATTTTGTGAGAGCTAGATCCTAGAAAAAGTGTGTACCTAAAAGTTAGTTTCTTCAGGAAGGAAGGAAGAAGACTTCCTCAACTACCTGGGATGTGGAAATCCCAGGCACAAATACAGGTTGGGCAGAGAATGGCTGGAGAGCATCCCTGAGGAGAAAGACTTGCTCTTTCTCATGTTGAGCTTCTCATGCTCATGCACGAGAAGCTCAACATGAGCCGGCAGTGTGCACTGGCAGCCCAGAAAGCCAACCCCATCCTGGGCTGCATCAAAAGAAGTGTGACCAGCAGGTCACAGGAGGTGATTCTGCCCCTCTACTCTGCACTTGTGAGACCCCACCTGGAGTACTGTGTCCAGCTCTGGAGTCCTCAGCAGAGAAAGGACATAGAACTTTTGGAACAGGTCCAGTGGAGGGCCACGAAGATGATTAGAGGGATGGAACACCTCTCCTATGAGGACAGGCTGAGAGAGCTGGGGCTGATCAGCCTAGAAAAGAGAAGGCTCCAGGGAGACCTTCTAGCAGCCTTCCAGGATCTGAAGGGAGCCTACAGGAGAACAGGAGAGGGACCCTTTGTCAGGAAGTGTAGTGATAGGACAAGGGGTAATGGTTTTAAACTGGAAGAGGGGAGATTTAGATTGGATATTAGGAAGAAATTCTTTCCCATGAGGGTGGTGAGGCACCGGAACAGGTTGCTCAGAGAAGTTGTGGCTGCCCCATCCCTGGAAGTATTTAAGGACAGGCTGGATGGGGCTTTGAGCTACCTGGTCTAGTGAGAGGTGTCTCTGCCCATGGCAGGGGGGTTGGAACTCGATGATCTTCAAGGTCCCTTCCAACTCTAACCATTCTATGATTCTATGAACTTTAATGTAGATTTGTTCTTGGATAAGTAAAAAAAATATTTTATTAAAAGAAAGAAGAGAAAATAACTCTAGGTTTACTAAACCAAGAAAAGAGGCAAGAGGAACCTTGTATGTTTAAATTAACAACATTCCTCGGGATGAAGGGGGACATCTTTTCTGTTTATCATTTAGCCCAGCAGGCTTGCCCATTGATCTCCAGTAACACCAAAGCTCCATCTAAGAACATTTGGGTGAACAGTCTGGAAAATAAAATAAATAATCAACAGAATTACACCTTCTGATAAGTCTTGGCACTATGGGTAACATATTGAAAAGAAAATTGTCTTAACTATTATTTGATAATAACAGTAGATTATTAGATGCTACTACATCTGATGAAGAGCATCACACAATATCTCCTCTCATTAGTGAAGAGATATTTTATGAGTGATATCCTATCAGCAAAATAGGCATGGTAGTAACTTCAGACATTAGGACATTTGCCCCTGCAAACATAATTTTCCTTGGGGTAGATTGGCAAACTTCTCTGAATTCACTAATCTTAGCAGTTAAAAAAAAGTAATAGTAGGTTGAATGTCTGAATCACTTTTTAAACTTCTTAATTAACTAAACCTTTTCCAAACATTTTGCTCAGTAAACACACTATTTTTTCCACTTTCAAACTTTAACTGAAAGAGAAAGCTCTCCACACAAATTACACTGTCTGGAAGCTGTCTTCTAATATTCAGTCTTCATTGTGATGTATCCCTGAAAAGGGTTGTCAGCTACCCTGTAAATCCTTTTTACTTCAAATCACTAAGTTCACTGAATGCACGTAACTCCAATTAACTGCAACTTGCTGGCTCAAAAGCAATTTGGTCTTTCATTAATTACTCAGGTAAACACAGGAAAAGCTCTTTTAGTTTGCCTGAATTCACAAAACAAACAAACTCCCTCCTGTCCTTGATGAGCCAAGACAATCTTGTCTTTTGATGCTTATCACTTAGTTGTTCAATAAAATGTAATTAAAAACAAAGACAACAACATCCCCCTATCACCAACCCTGAGTTACAGTTAATTGTCAGGCTTTCAAACTTACTCTCACAGTGCAAAGCTTATTGTACTTTAGGTCACAAGACTATTTGTTTAATCTCTTTCCTTGTGGATTGACTCTCCCGAGTCTCTGTGGGATTTCTGGAGGTGAAATTCTGTTACAGCTACCTGAAGGATTTTCTCACTTGGTTTTGTATAGAATATATGCAAAATCAACGAGATTATGCATGTTTTTATTCAAAGGCGTAAATCGTCTCTTCTACAAATCCAGAACTATTTATGGTGCTTAGCAAGCTGTTTGATCAATTTATTCTGCCCCCCTCCCAAACTGCTACTATTTGTCTTAATTTAAGGATAATTGGAATTTCACATAGAATAACAAGAGGGGTGGAGGCTATTTGAAAGTGCATACATACAAAATCCAGGTAAATCCAAACTAGTAAATGTAAAACCACTGGAAGGTAACTAAAGTATCAGTATGATCACACCAAGGAGCCAATCTGAAACTATCAAGGGCTTCAGAAACTAAATTGAGCAGTGATATGGGCACGCAAGAAGTAATTATAAAAATTAATGGACTGTTATTCATCTAGGTTTTTTAATGTTAATGAACAAATCAGTCTTGCATATGAGTGTACCACATCTGTTTGTGCCTACATACACAGAGAAACACATCCACATGTCACGCAAGCTGGCTTGATTGCACTTTGCAGGACATATTTGTATATATTTTATCACCGTTTCTGTAAACAGCAGTTTCTTTCAGTATGTTCCATGCTCTCTGCCTGGGTCTTAATGGAAGTGTTAATTAGAAGCGCAGTAGGAAAACAATTTATGCTTCTAAACATGTCTTGTGTATGGAGTTTGAGTAATGAGAAAAAACAGGCCAGAACATTTGTATGAACAGATACTAATTACTGTTTCTGAGTCTAACATGCTCACTATTATTGCCAAGACTACAGTACAGAACTATGAAAAAGGCAGATGATGAGACATTCTAAATAATCGGGGGGAAAAAAAAAAGACCAAAGTCCTCAATTTCTATAAAAGTGATATATATCAGACCATTTGGGAGGAAGAAGCAAAAATAAGGAAAATGCAAAAGGGCAGTATTGGTAATATAAATGGCAAAAAATAAACCACAATAGAGAATAAAAAGCACTAACACTGCATGTGGATTCTTATTGCTTGCAAAATGATGGGGTAAATACCAAGGCTAATGAAGAATATAGAATTTGATTATTTACCACCTGGTTTCATTAATATTTTTTTTTCTGAGTTCATTGTACTTCATATATCACACATAGTTGGAGTGGAGCAGTAAGAATATAATTTTCTGCTGCTTAAGTACACTATTCACTATAAATTGAAAACTTGCAGCTTGCTTTACCTTTCCCTACAGCCAGACAAAATGATCAGCAGTTCAGTCATCCAGGAGCATGGTGGGTTCCATCAGAATTATATTTTTGGTTTGGCTGTCCAGTGCCTGTAAACTGCTTTCATAGAGTAGGGTAATAATAAATAAATAAATAATAAATAAATAATTTTCCCTTTCCTCAGTGTAGTCAAATACATTATTTTTTTTACAGCTAGGAGTAATATAGATTGCTCTTAATTTTTGTTGCAATCCTTACTATGTTTTTGTAGGGCATCATCAAAAAGCTCTAGCTAAAAATGAAATGAAATTTAAAAGATAGATGTGGGTTTTTTATATATATATACACATGTATGTATACACACGTACATGCATATGCATATATAGTTAAGAATGCATACTAAGGCATCATCATTAACTACACACAACTCTTTTCTGTTTAAGTATAGGGGTTGTACTTTTCAAATTTTATCTTTGTTCTGTTAACGTGGAAGTCAACAGTGAAACCACTGGTCAGATTTGGACCAACTGAAAAAACTTTTAAGGCTCCACTAAAGACCATCATCTTACTTGCCAGGAAACTAGATGAATGTAAAACTTAGAAACTGCATTTGAAAATCACAGCAGGTCCTTGAAGGGCGAGACAAAAAAAATGAGGTTAGACTTCCTGGAATGCTTGATTTTATAACACAACTTCAAAGATGGTCTGGGTCTAGATAATACATTGAAAAAATGGAGAGTAACCAAAGTGGCATTTCAGGGTTAAAGTGAAAAAGCAAAGCGATCCCCGCTTGGAACCATATCTAATGCCATTTCCTGTTGACAGTGGTACAGTTTGCCAGTTTGGGAGAATTCACGTACCCTACCATGTGCAGGTGCTCATGGTTTTTAAAGCGTTGCCTTTTGTTTTCCAATGGTGATGAAAGATACCAAGCAGATGACTGAAGCTGGTGGACACTGTCAACAGTGTCAACAGGTTCTGAAAAACAGCTATCAAGCTGTGTGGAATGAAGAAAGAGAGAAGATGGGAGAAAAAAAAAAGGAGATGAGAAGGCTAGATGGCAAAAAACGTGAGAAAAAAGGATAAACACAGGACAAGAACTAGGACACAAAATGTTGAATGCCAGAGTCCCCAACAGCCATGTCCTCTCCATTGGCCAGTACTTGCAGTTTCTGGCCCCATGTTTTGGGTCTTTTGCATCAAAATTTTAATTATTTTTGTGAATTATTAAAATGCAGAAATTGATCTCACTCCACTGTCAGCACTGATAAGGTAGACTACTACAGCAGCACTAGTCATCTGTTTCCCCTATAGTCAGTGAAGAGAAATTGATATTTTTAAGGCATGATTCATCTGACCTATTTTAGGCATTTTCATTAGCATGAGACAAATTGTGCCATGGAAGTGCTTGCTTTTCTCCATTGCCTAGATCTTTCTTACACTACTACTGCATGTACAAGCAGCTACGACAGATCACATTACTTAACTCTTTTGTACCTTTGCATTTAAATGGCCTGGTGGCTTGTAATGGTTGACTGTGAGTAGCTGAGGGTTTTGGCTCACTGTCATCATTGCTTAAAATTGGTAGAGTCCCAAGTTGGTTTTTTGTTCTTCCCTTTTCTGAGCAAAATGAAATGCTAAAAAAAAAAAACAAAAAACCAAAAAAAAACCCTGAAACAATTCTTGTGGTTTTGGCTTTTATCCATGATTTAAAATATTTTTATGGTACATCTAATATGTATAAAAAATTAAATAATTTTAAAATTGAAGAGACATTGCATTGCTTTTTGAAATATTGTCATAGTTCTTTGAAACTGGCAAATTTGACCTAATTTTGGCAGGGCTTATAAAGCATTTTTGGGTAGTAAAACATTGGGGGGAAAAAGTTTGAAGAGCTCTAACAGCCAGATTAATCGTGGAGGTTTCTTTCCAAGCTTTATCCTTTTTTGAAAAACTCTCAGTTGTGTGTCTGTGAAATAATTGCTTGCCCTTTATATGAGTCGTGCCCAAGTACCATACACAAATTTGCCCATGCAATAACTGTCAGCCAGGCAGTCTGCTACAGAATGTGTCTGTCTTCTGTACAAAGTCCATAGACCTACAAGGCAGGTTTCTAATTGCACATTGGCAGCCACAGTAGAGGACAGGAGAACTGTGAAAAGGACTGGGATGTTCAGTGTTTGGAAGAAACGGTAAGATTCAATGAGATAATTTGAAGTAGTGATGGACCTTTCCAGCCAATTATCCTCTGTCCAATGAAGTATGGATTAGAATGTTGCTGGGGTATGTAGCACCTGTAGCTGATGCTGAAAAAGAGAGACAGCCTATAAATCTTTCCCTTAGATGAGACAAAATGCTGTGTTAGCAGGAGCACAAGTAGTGGGGCAATGGCAGTGGGCTGGGGAACAAGCAAGAGCCATGGGACTGCAGTGGGAATCCCTGCATGGACTTTGGGTACATAGGAGTTCAGTGCCAAGCCAAGCAGGAAGAGGCACTAGTCAAGAGCCATATGACTTGGTTCAGACAAAGATAAATACACATAAGTAAGTTGTCCCCACTAACAGCTGCCTGCTCTGAAAACTAAACATCTTTTTATTTCCCACATGCCAACACGCTGAAGTGGATTATTTCTTTCTATTTTTTCTAATGCTTACATGCTTTGAGGAATCACCTCTGTTTCTACTGGTATCTTTGCAAACAGGACTAGGAAGTCAGACTTTTGCCTATAACTGTATCTGCCAGGTAAATACCATAATGACTCATTCTTTGTGATAAGACTTGGATTTTCCCAGTGTTGCTGGCACTCAAGTGTTATTAGCATAATGTATTTTTAGTGAACTCTGTCAGCAGAGCACTGTATGGCTAATCAAGCACTCATTGGGGATAAATGGTAGACAATATTCTTATCAGGCTACTGGAGCTTAGAAGTTACCGACCCTTGTTCCACTTATATCAAAGCCACTTACAATGCTACTAGCTTGCAGCAAATTCATTTTCTGTTCATGTCTGATTGCCTATGATGGTGCCTGGAAACAGAAAACAGAAAATGGGAAATGGGAAGGAATGAGGGCCCCTGTTGTGTCAGGCCTTAATGCAATTGCGAGATATTGATCACGTTGGATGCTTCAACCTAATCCTCACAGTTTTACAGGCTTTGCAAAGAACGTTTCTCATAAGCACATTTTGAATTATATTTGAACCTTAGTGATTCAGAAACACCGTTCTTTAAGAGGACCTATTTAATATTGGTAGTAGCTGCCAGGTCAACTGGGGATTCTATTAATTTTCTCTAAAATTTAATCTTGGCCATCCTGTGAAATGTGGACAGTCTAGGTCAAGGTGATATCATGGGTCAAACCCAGGAGCTGCTTCCCTTTAATGCTCTGCTTTCTCCCTAGGAAGGACCAGGCCTTGGTGTAGGGGCAGTGACATCTGCTTAGGCATCAAAACTCTTCTTGTGGTGCCTGTCCTACCACATTTTCACACTCCTGCCACACCTCTGGAGTCATGGGCCCAGCAACAGGGGAGAAAGGATCCTTCAGCCCCTCCTTAACAGTCTTACTGGTAGCATTTATTGGTCTATGTGTTAAGCAGTAGGCTTTGCATGAGATTCAGTTTTCCACTGAGAAGCAAAACCACTGCCAAATGCAAAGTAAATAATTATTTATTTTTTTTTATACTAAAAGACAGACTACTGAAGGGAGGAACTATGAAGGTTGATACATACACAGAGATCCTTAAAAATATCCTTTGGGACAGTCTAGAAATAGCAAGAACAATTGTCTTGCTTATTCTGTAATTTTGGTTTTGGATTTCTTGGGAAAAAATGCACCATAGGTTTCCATTCTTCTGAGATTTTAAGCCAGCTGGATGCTGTTAAGGATTTTTCTGTGGTAGGTCCAGAGAGTTTGCTGTCTTCCTGGCCTGGATCTGTGTATGTGCATGCGTGTGCCTGAGTGTCATTTTTAGTCAGGTATGTGTGTGCTTATGGGGTTGTTAATGTTTGTGCCTGCATACATGTCTATATGTGTCTGTGGCTGTGTATCTGCACATGTGTGTGCATATATATTTGTGTGTGTTCCAAAACTTAGGCTCTAACCCTGCAGCTACTTGTGCTGGACAACAGCAGTTTACATAGAAATACTAATAATCTCTTCCAATGTTGCCTACCCTCCATAATGCGATTTACTCATATTTTGAAGTATTTAAGTTTTTCTATGCTTCAGTGATACTTAAACCTATACATTTAGCAAAGGAAAAGGTTATATCAGCAAATACTTCCAAAATGTACCACAAAGAGGATTTTTTAATGAAACACTTCTATCATTAATTAATTGGTCAGCAGGTGACAAGGTAGTTAACATGATTCTTAAAGACTAGAGGACACCACACACATTTCTGCTTCAGACTTTGGATGTTTCAGCTTTGTCCTAAGCAAATCTAATATTAAAAGACCCGTAAATTTTCATATATTGATTGTGTTGCTGGTGAATGTAAGTTTGACTCTTCTACAGTAAAGTCATTCTTTGGAAAGATGGAAGCAGCATAGGGGTTATTGTCTTGCCAGCTTTTATCCATCATTGTTGACTGCTGCTAGTTAATGAGTAATCAAATGAATGTCAGAGTGCAGTGTAGGTAAAACTGCTTCAGGAGAAGCCTTAAAGGTTTCTGAGATTAAATAAGAATTAAAAGGTAAGTCTGGGAGACAAAATTATATAGTTGAAAAGTCTTTTGTCTCAGTCACTACTTCATCTGATATTTGTCTCACTTTAGGTAAAGGAAACAATTTCTACATAGTGTTACCTTGGAAGTGAAATACAGTAAATCAAGATCAGTTTAAGTTTAAATGAATATTTTAAAGTTCTTAATGAATGCTTCAAGTTTAATTTAATTTAACAAAACCACAATAATATATATTTTATTTCTTTAGATCAACCAGACTAATTAGCAAATCTGTTCCAAAATACACTGCGTAATGGGTGCTGCTACATGAACAAGTCAACACAGAATAAGCAAGTTAGAGATTATTACTTTGAAATTACTGTGTGAAGGTTAATATTCAAAGCAAATAAGTAAGATAACTTACTCCCCACATTTACTATAGTGTCAAAATTTGCAAACTGAAAACTCGAGAAATTCAGTGGAGTAGCTAACACACCATGAATCTAGCTTACTTAACATTAACTAATATCCATAGTTTTACATTGAGTCCATCACCTTAAGCACCTCTCAGGAATCAATGAAGATCATAAACCTATCACTTCTCAGAAAATTTCATTTTTTATTTTAACACTAATTGGTTTTCCAAGTACTGAAGTCAGTGTAAAATGGTATGGAGGAGGAATCACAGAATGGTTAGAGTTGGAAGGGACCTTGAAGATCATCGAGTTCCAACCCCCCTGCCATGGGCAGAGACACCTCTCACTAGACCAGGTAGCTCAAAGCCCCATCCAGCCTGTCCTTAAATACTTCCAGGGATGGGGCAGCCACAACTTCTCTGAGCAACCTGTTCCGGTGCCTCACCACCCTCATGGGAAAGAATTTCTTCCTAATATCCAATCTAAATCTCCCCTCTTCCAGTTTAAAACCATTACCCCTTGTCCTATCACTACACTTCCTGACAAAGGGTCCCTCTCCTGCTCTCCTGTAGGCTCCCTTCAGATCC
>VZRU01017880.1:269745-301312 GCA_013398155.1 Pedionomus torquatus | reverse complement strand
TCATTGAGTCATAGAATGGTTAGAGTTGGAAAGGACCTTCAAGATCACTGAGTTCTCTTCTCTTCTCTTCTCTTCTCTTCTCTTCTCTTCTCTTCTCTTCTCTTCTCTTCTCTTCTCTTCTCTTCTCTTCTCAGCTGAGATGCTTAAGAAAAATGTATTCATTGTGTAGATTAAAAAATCATTGTCCCAGGTAGTTAAAAATGTTAAGAATAGCTAGGGTGTTGTTTAGCTATTCTCTTTCTTTAATGTTAATCTTTTAGAAGCAGTAATATTTCTCACAGAAACAATTTTTCCTCTCATTGATTATATGACATTAGGAGAACAAAGATAATAATTTCTTACAATTATATCTTGCCTTCCTTCCAAAGGATTTCTTAGCTTTCCACTGGTTATATACCACATGGTAGTACAAACATCTACAAAACCAAATGTCTAAAGTAAAGGACAGAAATAAACCCAGAGATTTATATCCCCTTTTCAGAAGACTACAACTCTGTATATATTGTCTAAGCATCTGTGGCTCTTGTTGACTGGGTTGGGTACAGCTGCCATCCTTGGGAAAGGAGTAGAATTTTATGTACATGTAAAAAAATTGCTCTCCAGTCCTGACTGAAATCCTGTGTCTGCTTAAAAGAGTCACAAGATACTCATTAAATATATTGAAAAAAAAGACTCTTAGCAAGTTGGATTTTGTAGTGTGTTTGGCCTAGAAGTGGGTGTTGGACATCAATTGCCCTTGCAGTATGGGTAACAGACTGTGCCTGCAGAGGTGAATTTCTCTCCAGAGACTGGTACCAGCAGGGCCAGCCTCCATCCTCTCTACACACTTTGGCAGGAGATACTATTCCTCCTCCACATCTTGGACTGCAAGTACCCCCCAGGGATCAACTGTACCTGCAGGTATGTTGGAATATCTTATCTCTAAAGCGCTGCAACACCCTAAATTTGTTTCCAGATGCAAACCCTTTTGCTTAGTGACATCTTCCAAGCATATTTTCCAGGTGTTTATTGTTCCCCTTTATGGCAGCTGAAGCGTTCAAAATGTAGCTAGAACTAATGATCTTTCATCTTTAAAGCATTTGTTATAGATCTACTTCCAAATCTTTATTACCTTGCTTCCTAGAATTGTGTTGCATTACATTTTTAGCCAATCTCTCCTTTCCAGATGGCATTTTAAAAAAAAAGCAAACCAAACATTCCTGATATTTCAAATGTAAAAGAAATAAAATATAAAGCAACTTGGGTTTGCTTATAATTTTTGGTATGTGACAGCTTTTCTATAAAGAGTACATACAATGATTTAACAATAAAGTCGGCAGATTTGGTAACTAACTGCTTGGGCTAAGGAGCCTTTCTCCCTTTTCAAGGACTTCCATTTGTTTCTCATTAGCATATATCATTGCTGCGCAAATATTTAGAGGAAAATATCGTGCAATTCCCATGCAAGGAGAAATTTGTTGTTTCATCAGAAGTATGTGAACACAGGACAACAGAGTCACCTAAACAGATACATTAAGTCTTTCCTTATTATGCTCTAATGAGTGGTTTTGTCTTCAGGAAAGCAATGTTGTTTTACAGGTTGTATACAAATATCCTTCAAAACACTTGCCATCTTCCAGTGTCAGTAATACAACTGCAGTTACCAACCTGCTTTCAGGAGGTTGTTTTAGAAGGACAACCATTTCTGCTATTTTCCATAGATCACTGATAGATAGTCTTTGTTTTTCTCTCCTGGAAAAGAGGTTATGCAACCATTTCTGCCAACTGCTAGCTATTAAAAATAATGGCAAAAATGATTATTTCAATAAGGGTTCACACTTCAGGAAAGTAAAAGAATTTGGACTGAAATAGTATCAAGTGAGGTAATGTGGCCACAAAAAGCAGAGGAAAGTTGTAATTTGGATATATGTATGCTCATACATGCACATTTATGCATAGTGGAACATGGCCAAAGCATCAAGAAGATTAAAGCAGGTGTATAACAAGAATAAAGGTCAAGATTTAGATACGTACATTTGTTCATGCCCTCCATAGGGGGGAAAAAAAAAAAAAAATATTTTTCTTTGTTTGTTTTTAATAGGACCAGGACCACTTTAATAAATTTTACATTTTATACTTTTAGTGCTAAGTGTTACGAATAATAAAACAACACAAGCATTGCAAGCTCACAATGCAATTTGACCTATGCTAAACCTTTGGTGTAGAGGATGTAACAATTTTGTTTTAGAGACTAGATTTTAATGAACACATTTACCCGTAAATCCTCAGAAAATTAATTTTTATTTCAAAATAAATGGAAATTTGGTAGGAATGAGGCTTCATGTCTCATGTATGATAAAGGGATTGAATTCCAGCTTTAACTTACATATAAAGCTTCAGCTGGCACTTCCACAGTGCATGTCCTGAATTCTGTTTGATGTATATATCAATGTGCTCCAACTATCACAAGTGAAGAAAAACACTGTTAACTGCCACTTTTTGAAATTTTCTAATGCTGGCTGACTGATTAAAGGAAGCTTGTTTATATGCTGCTATCATTTATGCCATTTAAAATTTAGTCCCTTTTCCACTCCCTGTTTTCAATACTATTATCCACCCACCTTGTGTGACTGGGAAAGGATCAACATGAAAAATTTCTTCCATGGCAGATGGGTGGGTCTTTTTTTCAAATATTGCTGTGAATATCAAGAAGATCTGGCAGTAGTAGATTTTATTTGTGCTTCTAAAGATGATAGATATGATTCATTTTGTATATGCAGTGTATGTTAATTCTTGATGTTGTTTGTCAGACTTTATGTTCTGTAAATGGAAAATTTAAATAACAACAAAGTGTTTGAACCGAAAGTAAAGAATGACAAAGAACTGAGTTGTAACCAAATGGAATATTAGGCAGAATTTGAGGCCATCATGACTGCAACTGAATTTTTGCTTAGCCTCACCAAAAAGACAAAATCTTCACCAGCATATGTGCCCCTAAACACCAGTCTGATGCATGAGTTAATGAAAATAATTCCACCTCCTGAATCTCCATAGTAGGCCTGGCCTAAGCTGGGAAGTTTTGGTATGAAGTGGAAAATATTTATATATGGATATAAAAGGTTGCAAGTAAGTATTTAAAGATATATTTTTTTTTGTGGAGAAAAGAGGATGATATTGAATAGGGACCCTTCCATTTAACAGAAAATCAGAAGTTTTGGTCCTTTTCAGGATATAAATATTGAAATGTGCGTTTGTTGCAGATATTGCCCCTTTGTCAAACATGAGATTGGGCTTCAGCTGCTGCCATGTCTTGCACCTTCTAGAAGTCATCCCTCCAAGTACAACCTTGCTAACTCCCTTGCTAAATGGGACAAAAAGTCAGCCTGATTAGCATATTTAAAATATTCTCACATTACACATGAAACATCACAATATTTAGAGAATCACAGAATCACGCGGGCAAAAGCTCAGTGAAAGTGGCTGTGGTCTTCGAGGGTGAACCTCAACAGATCAAGGGAGTTGTTTATGTTAGGTTTTAGCAGCTGGTGGTTCTTCTTAAGATACGAAATGCTCTTGCTTTTCAAGTTACAAAGAGGAAATAGTCTTACATAAAATATCTGTTAAGGGTAAATGGCAGGAGGGCCCAATTCTTTAATGGCTGTTTAATAATGCTGAAGTCATATTCTGGAATATTTTGGTGAGTTCAAGTAATTGAATTGCTTAAGATTCAAGATTCACATCTGTTATTTTATTGGTATTTTTAGTGAAGAAGGAATTTAGCCAGATTGCATTTACAACTCCATTGTCTTGAAGTATTCGTCACAAACAACAAGGTTGTACATACTTTATTTTACCACAGATTTTTTTTTTGTTTGTTTCCTGAAAGTCCCTGGAAATAATATGTCAACCATACACTCCAGATATTTGGCTTTTAGAATAAATATGTCTTTTCTACCTCAATGACATAAAGAGTAGTTGGAGAAAGCTACAGATAAACCAAATTAAGAAGATCATGAAATAACAGGGGGTCTCCAAAGCTTCATTTCTGTATGAAATTAATTACAGCCTCCACAACAGCCCTTCACTGAAGGAAGTTCATTTTAATCTTACCTTCTGTAAACTTTTCATGTACTCAAACAGATGAACTTCTGAAGGAAAAGGCGTGAGATGAGGTTAACAAGAGAGGGAGTGAAAGTGGCCCATGAATGGGTCTGTGTGTCAGAAGGTTAGTCACAATACGGAAAATGTTAAAAAGCTGTCTAAAGTCCAAAGAAATGTTCCTTTTGCTCTGTGCAACTGATGAAAACCTCACTAAAGCTGCAAACTTGATATGCAGCAACAGTAGAATACATCTCTAAACATATGAAAGGCACTGGGCCGAAACTGGACAAAGCCTTTCACAATTCTCACCTTTCAGTTTATTCTCAAGGGGATTGCTGTTTCAGATACTGAAAGATACTTTTCCATACTAAAGAGGTCTTTTTTAACTAGTGCCTTAGGTTATTGTTGACTCATTCAAGTGGCACCCAATAGAGCAACTGAATTTTATTTGGAGACCCACTTAGAGCTTAACAGTTTTGGCAGTATAACTTTCTTCTGGCTTTGGGAGATTTTTCTACAGCTTTTTACCATGTAAATGTGCCCACTGAGTTATTCAGTTAGAAATTTCCATGAGAATATACCCTGACAGCAAGAGCCATAGCTACGCCCCAGCATACACTTTCACACAGGATGGGCTGAAAAGCTTTCTGGGAATCACTAAGCATGCAAACTATTTAAATCTTTTTATTTCTGCACTAAATTTTCAAGGTGAGCATATGTTTCTAAGCATACCTTGCTGTGGTTTGAAGTCTTTTCCCACTGATATTATCTTGATCAACACACAATTAGAGCTTTTTCCATGTAGAACTTTAATGACATTTTCTCTTCTGCTTGTGCTTGTCATACTTCATTCTTAAACAGTAGGAAGTCTGTGGTTTTATTTCCTCAAAAATACTGGTATTTCTGTAATTTCTGTGTAGGTCTGAAAAGTTTCTCCTGTGCTGTCTGGTATTTTTAGAGACCTGTTTCTTCTAGTTGGTTAATTTTGCCATGCTTTCAAGATGATAAGTACTTACTTCTTGGCATTTGGTAACCAAGTTTTATCTTCATGCATAGAACTACTGATATGAGTAAAGTTCTCATAGATAAGAACTTTGGAGAATGACACCTTTGGGAACTGGCAGATGTGGATGTAATTGTGTGAGGAGAGATGAAGAGCTGAAATAACTGAACTGGCTGCTGAGCATTGTTGAATATAGAGGACAAACCTGAACATTTTAATTGAGGTCAGAAGTGATTGTCTGGAAAGGGATAGAGATTTTTTTTTTGAAACCAACTCATTAAGAAAGGGGAAGTGGTTTGGTTAAGGGTCCTTTTGTTTGGAGTTTGGGGTAGCAGAAGTTCTTGTAGGGGAGACCGAGAGCTTTAGTTATAATTTTATAATTAAGAGGAAATGTGCCATTGAACAGGCAGCAATTTATTAGCTAGGGTCTATAAACTTACAGAGAAACAAATTATTTTTTTTTTATTTTACATGAGGATGGTACACCAACTGAAAAGAATCAGCATAAACTTGGTATTTCAGGTAGTCTTTGGGTTAATATAAATAAGGCAAGGTCTCTGTTTTACTGACTGCAGATAAGTTCATTTTACTATTTGTTCTTCTGGAAAGCTGTACTCTGCTTGCCACTGCCATTTTCTTTTCTGCCAACACTACTTAGCTGAATCTACAGCAAGGTGCTTTATGTAACCTGGCTACATATGTAGTTCTATGCATGTATATCTCCTTAAAAGTACATCAAAAGCTTCTGCCTAACTTGAGGCTGAGACATTAATAGTAACAGTCTATAATGTCTGGAATGTCAGAGAATACTCTGCAATATGAGAAGTAGGAGACCTGCTACAGTCTATTCATTTGTCTGGCCATTCTCAGAAGACCAGCATTTAGATATGTTTGCTTTCAGTGTTCTCAGACATTTTTGCACATCTTTCATGCAGATCTTAAAACGTTTTCAGGCATGCATGAATATTCTTTTTGTTACTGCTGCTGAAATCACTGCAGTAATGTTCAACAAAGTAATGCTTTCCTGAAAGTAATTTGAAGTATTTTGTTTAACCTTGTAGGACCCAGGGTTTAAATTGTATATGTGCAGATTTTGAATTTTAACTCTAAGGTCTGAGTATTCAGTCTGAAAGCTTCTTCAGTACTTTGCAAAGTGAAATAAGTTTTTGGATCTGAGTAAAGAAATTAAACTCCATCTGCAGATCCACACCAGCTTCCAGTTCCCATTTGCTACCTAACCTGCCTTTGATAAACTGTTTCCACAGAAAAATATAATTATTAGATGAGTGACATATGTACACCGATCAAGGTGTCTGTTGAAATGTGTTGTCATGGTGACAGTAAGACCAGAGAAATTTGTGAGACAAGAATAGATGTTTTATGGAGGTTTTTTGAGGGTGCCCACAGATGCATCCCATGGCACTGTATGTTTGCTTTCTTATTCTTTTTATGAGGGGAAAAAAACCTATGCTTCCAGCCTTAAACCACAGAACATAGACTGGAGGAAACTTTGTCTAAGGCAAGTCATTCTGTTGCTGAGATCTTAGCCTCAGGATCTAAGGAGGAAGACCTTCATTTGTGTTTTCTTCCAATGCTAAAACCATGAGAAAATATGTGATGCTTTCTTCTGGACAACTATTTTACAATAGTTGCTGCCAAACCACACAATTAATAAATAAGGAAAGAAAACAAATGTCTTCCTAATGAAAAGCTATTCTAAAAAATGTCATCAAGATGATACTTTAGCAATGATGAATTTTGTAGTAGTATGTCCAAAGACATAAATTGTGCTTTCAACATCTACACATTATTAGGAAATTATAATTTCCTTTGTGGGTTTAGTATTCTGACTGCTGCCACTTCCATTTGATTATTGGTGTTTTATATATATATAAATGTCTTTTAACTAGTAAATGGCTAGTAGGGCTTTACTACTATCTAAGTCATTAAGAAAAATTGCAACTAACTTGTAAGTGAAACATTCTTCTTTAATTAACATACTGACAATGAACCATTTTTTGCATTTTTTTTTTTTTTTAATAACAGAAGCTAGATTTCTATGTATTGACTCCAGCGGGATGTTGACAATATTGCTATGGCAGGATAGATTTGAAAGAAATTAAAGAAACCTTAAATGGAAAAGAGTTTTACCAGTTGGGCTTTGAAGTTTGGTGCTCCTACGCTTCATGGATTTTCCAATCATTCTCTTTGCAACATTTTTTTTTGTTTAATATTGTCCATAGGTGGTTAATCAGCTCTCCTTCCTGCCCTCTACATTCTCTGCCAGTGAACTCTTTGCTTCAAACCAACCCTCATCTCCAGTAGTAAATAACCCAATTCTGAGTAATTCCCCATGGTGCCCTAGTTCTTTCCTTCTTTCCCTTCTGTCCAAAGTACCCTGAAGAAAAAAAACTAGTACCTTCTTTCACTGATGCTTGTGACAGTACATTCTTGGCTCTGTGATCTCCAGTTCAGGAAAAGATGTCTGGTTTGATGCCCTTCTTCAGAGCACCAAACTGTTTCATAGAAATTAATATTGCTGATTTTTTGTTGCTCCAAACATAGGTATTTTGCATAATCACAATTTGCTCTGGGCAGATCTTATATTAGAAAAACAAATTCAGAATGTCTTTTTCCTAATTTCTTGGGGACAGTAATTTTTTAATATCCCAGGTAAGGTTTAAAAGGAATAATGTTGTACATTGTAAGAGAGAATTTTGCTAACTACAATTAAATTCATAGTTACTCAATGGTTTGTCAAAAAGTATAGAACCATGGTAAATCCATTAAATATGCCTAGGTTAGTTATAGGAATAAGTGTATTCCTTACCTATATATTAGTGTCCTGCTATAGCTATTCTCTATGAAAAATAACATACTACAATTAAGTAAACCTCTGTTGAGAGTATTTTCTAAAATGTTAGCATGATGAACAGTATTATGTTTGTATTTTATTTTACGGTTTGGGTACTGTTTATTGAGTATGGTGACTATGCCATTGGAAAATCATTGTACAGGACAGTGGAAGAGGAAGAAGTGAGCTTGACATGTACATGAAAGGAGTTGATTGCAGCTAAAGATCATATTCACAAAAGAGCTCAAAGATGGGTGTATAATAGGGAAGAAAAGCAAAGGGAAAATTCAGAAGAGAACAAAGTTATATTTAGATTCCTCAGACCATATCCCTCTCCAGGGGAATAGCAGGTGGACCTGCTTTTTGTGTGTCCATTCCACCCTTCCTGTTGTTTCTACTTCAGTAGTATCTTAGATCTTCAGATTAAATTGCAGACTCATTCCCCTCAGATGAGCTGCTAAACAGCTTTCTTTATAAATTCTGCTGCTGCAAAGCAGAGTGAGCCCAGGCTGCTTGGAGACACAAAGTGATTTTAATAGAGCTGCTAGCCTAGTAAAACAGGGCTCAGGCATTGAACGTGTGACCAAGAAAGTGTAGAGAAACAGTTGGGGATGAAGGCAAAATGGAGGTAAAATAACTTGCCTATATCATGCATGGTATATCTTCACTGTTATTTTAAAATAACAGCACAAATAAATGCAAAAGCAATAGCAACTCTTATACCTGAACCATCTTCAAGCTAGCAAGCTTTCACATGGATAACTCTGCCTGTTTCCCTCATATTCCTTTAATATAACAACAAGGAACTTCTTTTTGGCTTTTCATTATGTGAAGACTAGTACAATCTGGTGGCTATTGTATGATTCAAATAATATTTATTTGTCTAGGACAGCAATTATAAGAGATCATCGTATCTTCGAGTATAACTTTATGTGACCTCAAGCAGCTTCCAGCAAAAGCAGCAGAATTTGTAAAGACAGATTCCACACCAGAAAGAAAGTAAACAAACAGAAAAGTACCAGTACACAGTGGTTCCTATAACCACAGCATCTTATCATATTTCCATAAAAATGAAAAGAACTAAAAAGGAAAAAAGCCAAGGAAGGACAACTCTTCTGAGAAATAAGAGGAGCAATAAAAAAGCAGGTTGCTGAAATGAAGCATTCTTTAAAATAAAATACAACACACATATATGCAGAGGACAGAAGAGATGTCACACACAGGCTTTTAAGAAACAGGCAAGGAATTACAAATGTGTAATGTTTTGCCCTGAACAAATTAATTTGTCAGGAGCTTGAGGAGTTCTTGGATTTGGTGGTGGAGATGTTTGGGTTTTTGTGTTGTCGTTTGTTTTTTTTTTTTCAAAGGAGATTGTTTTTGCAGAATACACTATGTGTGCATAACAAGTCATCTAAATCAATATTGTACATTGTCTTAAGGCAGTTATTTTCTGCTCAATTTGTCAAAGGTAAGAAGTAAATTCCAAGTAGTTTTGAACTGTTATTTTGTTGCAATTATCCTTCCCTTTTAAAAAGATACTGTGATTTATAATGCAAAATGAATGCTTCAGGGTTACTTTCTGTCATTCATTATGTTAAAGAAAGAAACAATTAAAAGCCAGGTAAATAAGAAACTGTTAGGTACAAGAGTGTGCAGCACACCCTGAAATTAGACAGAACACTGAAGATTTATAAATACGCTTTGTGTACTTGATGGTAGTGTTAGATCTATTTGACTACTATCTGAATATAATGTATGCCTATATTAAAAGTTAATTTTAACCATTGCCAGCATTGTAAGAACAGTCTTGTAACAGATTCTCTGTGTGTGTGTGTGTCTGTGTGTACATTGTACGTGTGTGTGCTCCGCACTCTACAAGCGAGAAAGGTATAAAATTTGTAGGATGCAAGGAGCTTGGTGGTGAACTACAAAGTGAGGCCCAGGGGGAAGAACATTAATATTGTTGTCCAGAGATGTGAAAAATTGCACAGCAATAGGAGATAGCTTAGAAGTAGTAATTGAATCTATTCTTAAGGTTATGTTTTCTGAGCTTCTCTCTTTGGAATGAACTAGCTATGTGATTTCCATTAGTATCCCTCAAGACTTTTTACAGCTTCTGCATTAGAGCTACCGTAAATCCCACTGGAAATGCTGTAACCATACCTGTCATCACCATTCTAGCCTATAATATCCATACCAGTTTGCTTTTCCCGCTTGACCCACCTTTCCTGTCATTCCTGGTACATGACACTACTGTCCAGGTGCAGTCTTACAAAAATAAGGGAGGCCATAGGCTTCCTTTCATTGCCTTTACTTGAATGTTAGACTATTCTTGAATTTGGAGTTTAGGGGCATGAAATTATTCACATGACAGTAATCTCTATCAAAAAAATAAATCATGCTTTATTTCAGAAAGAGAAAAGCAAAGCTGTTTTGTACAGAAGTAGAACAATGTATAGTTTGGAAACTATTTTTTCCTGAATTACCTGACCGATTATGAATGTGAGGGCATATTCACAAAGATTAGTCATTTAAGTCATTAAGAGGCTAAACCCCCTAATTAGCAAAAGACCTTCCAGGGACAGGTCAGAATAAATAAAAGCAAACCCTATTCTGACTCAAAGGTGGATCCTCTGTCTCTCTTGCACTTGCACTGTCTTTGTCTTGCCACTGAATACAGAGCTATCTTTGGGAGCCCTTGTCTCTGAAACTGAAAATAATTAGTTGTTGAAGATGACCTTGCTTCAAGTGGTGGAGTAGGATAAAGTGACTTCTAAATCTGAACTGTTCAATCTGAATTAGTCTATTATTTTATTTAGATCTAACTTCACTGAAAGTGTGGATTTTGATGTTCTTATTGGTGATACTCTTCCATCTGTAAAGAAGCACATTTTTGCATTATGCCTAGCCTTATATACTTCTACAATTTAGAAGAGAAAATTATTGTTTAAATATACCAGCCAGAAATAGCACAATAGTTTTCCTCTGGCAAGTACACTTATACACATACATATATATATACATATATATTTTGGATATGCTAGAGAGCAGTCAAAAGAAACTGTACTTCAAACATCATCACAATTCCCTTTTCTATACAAGTCATTACTGAAATAATTTTGCACAGGTCTTTACATCTTATAGTAATTTTTTCATTGGTACAGTCAGTAGCCTGCACATACCTGTACACTTGAATACATTGCTAATCAGTGTTATAATTCAGTGATGCTCTTGATAAGCTCCAGGAGAGCTTTGAAATCTGATAATCTAGTAGTCCTTAAATGTTTTGTCTCATTGTGATGTCAGTTGTCCTGCTGTATCTTGTGGGATCAGGGTGCTCTGTGCTTGTTTAAACTGGGGTCTTTTTTGTCCAATTTTTAATATTCTCAGGTTTTCCTTATTTAGAAAAGTATCAACAGTATAGTGGTCTCAGGAGACATACTGGTCCATAATGCATTCCATACTTGAAACTCAAAGAAGGATATTACTTCATGAATGTTAATAAATTTCTAGCATGTTGGGTGCAAAACACCAATGCTGAATCTATTTATATCAGTCTTGCACAACGATCATATATGTTTAAAGCACTGAGAGCAGGCAAAATAACTTACATCTTTCTCCTCATTTGAAATTTGTTTGATTGATTTTCTTATTCTGATCTTTGTTTAAGAGATCCTTTGGTTCATGTAGACAGACTTGCTTGATTTTTTTTCTGCATTGTGTAACCAAGAATTTGATGAGACTAGAGTGCCATTCATAAGGTAGCATAGCTTTTCTTTCTGTTGCTGTAATTTGTCACATATAATTTATGTGTTTGTAATTAATATTTGTGCTAGATCTCAACCAGAGGGTATAAGGCAATAACTTTTGGCATTACACCAGTTCTAAATTTTCCTGTCTCCTTATGCTGTTCAAGCATAGATGACCAGGCTCACTTTACAAATATTTTGTTGAGCACATTCTGTATGAGATTATCAACCATAAAGCTGGATGACATAGAGATGCTTAGTAACCCTTATTACCCTGCGCTTTACTTTATTGAAGTTGTAATAATTCTTTTAATTTTATTTTTTTTAATCATCCTCCAATATCATGAGTCTATATGGGATGTGGGTGTATTAGTTTTACTTTTATTCCTCTCTTGCCCAATGCCTGCTTTGAGCAACAATTAGTGGATTTAGAAAGAAATTCTTCATTCAAGAGACAATGTCTTGGTGTTTTTTTTTCTTTTCTGCATCACTTCATCCTTGTGCATATCTGCGCATATCTGGCTGTACAACTGAGCCAACACTTCCAAAATCCTTTATCTTTCCATACATTTTTCTGACTGACAATAAGTTTTGCTTTATAATGCTCCATCTTACTATTTTCGTAGTCTATTTCACTTAAATTTCAGCTTGAGACTTAGTCTTTCTCCTGAGATCTTGCCTCATACCTCATCCTAAACATGCATCTTGATATGGACACTAGTTCCTGACTGAGAATGGCTTTCTGCAGATTAGAATATCTTTATTTAATATATGATTAAAGAAAATATATGAAAAAGAATTCTAACAAGTACTCTTATTGCCATTTTCTTTGGTAAGAAATGCACCTCTTCTTTAATGCACATAACTGAATTCAAGAAATGCACCTCTTCTTTAATGCACATAACTGAATTCTAAACTATACCATCTTACACCAATAAAAAATTTCAGAGGAAGATAGTCCCTGGAGTTCCCTCCTAATAAAAATTTTTTTCAACTGAAGATTTATTAATCAAAGCTTAGAGAGTGTGAAACTGTGGAACCCCCTAGCACTGAAAGACAGAGGTTGGTTTTAATTATTTGGAAAATATTTTAATTTTTGCATGGGTGGAGTTATAGATGATAATTCAAGTAGAAAATGAAAGTTGAAATTCAGCCATGTTTATGCAACAATGAAAACTCAGCTTGGGTGCTATTTTCCAATCCAAGATTATATATACATACATGCCTGTCTACACAAATGAGATTGCTCTCCCAGTTTGTGTGTGCATGACTCCTAAATGCAGATCTTTCCCTCACTTTTCTTAGCAGATAGGCAGTTCCAGTTCAGGCTTGTAATGTTTAATTGCATGTCACAAATGGGAACCAAAAAAAAAAAAAAGAAAGTGAATGTGCATTCGATGAAATAATATTTACTTTGTCAGTTTGAATAACATCTGCACTTGCTACTTCAATCTTTCTACCAGTATTTGACCTCCATTTTCTCTGCTATCTCTACTGATTATGAATTATTATTTAAGTTCTAAACACAAAAGTCCATTATGGTTTTTGACCTTGCTCAATCATGTATCTTCTATATCAAGGTTTTGCACTTACCTGTCCTCTCATAAATTAAACCAGATTTCATATTAGAAATAAAGCTACAACCAGCTCTTGACTTTTGGCAGGTATTAAATAATCCAGAATGGAAAAGGTAAACTATTTTCACAATGACAGTATAAAATATGTTTAAATCATATAAGACCTCTGTTTTTCCACATTTACCATTTGGACACCCTCCTAATAATTTGATGCAGGTTCTCTTGTACTAAGAAAATGTGGCACTTATACAGAAGCAACATCCTAGTAAAACATGGAATAGCCAGGTAATCCTAAAAATTTAGGATCAAGTGCTGTTATTATTTCTGGACTTGGAAATGCATCTACAAAGAGGAAACATAAGGCTCAGAGTTATGTCAAAAAAACATAGCTATTGTACCAACTGGAATAGTCTAAATTGTCGTGGAGCTATATGGCAGGAAGGCAAATGGAAAGAGAGAACAGGTCAGGGAAGTTTCCTAAAATCCTCTTTGAGGATAATTTGTATGGACATTTAGAAATGTCCTCAAAGAGAGGATGAAGTCTTCTTGAGAATAGCTGGAAGAGATGGCTGCTGTTGTGGGAGAGCCATCAGAAGGAACACCAGATCTACAGAGGAAACTTCAGGTGTATAACCCTAGACAGTTTCAGACAGATCCCTACCTAATGTGTCTGCACTCTCCATCCAGGTATGCAGTGGTTTGGATGTTCTGGTCAGTCCAGTCACTGATTTGACCTCGTCCAGGCAGAGGAAGACAGGAGTCTAAGTCCTCTTACATTCTGTCACAGGGTATGTGAGGGGCCCAATGAACCAAACTCCTTCACCTGTCTCTCCTTCCTGCCGTCCACCCCCTGAAGTGGGAGAGAAGCATCTAATTAATATTAAGTAGTGAGATCTGGAAATTGGCTTTAGTCCCAAATAAAATTTTTATATCAGAGTTATATAAATAGTTTAGTTCCTTGGTATATGAAGGAAGTTTGTATAGTTGGTGGTTTCTCAGGACAGCAGATTCTGCTGTACTTGCAATGTACAAGTAATCTACTCATAAAGGTTGATCTCTGAAAAATCACCCATCCTCTTTTTCAAGTTCTCTAGAACTGGTTTATAATGTTCATGTCAATGATTGAAAGCCATCTTTTGAGCATGCTAATGTGATTTCATACATTAAATTGTCTCTTAATAGCAGTAAAATTGTGTTTTCTGTCATCCAGGGTTTATACATTTGCTTTAATAATTATAAGAGCAGGCCATTTTCTAGATAATTGCAAACATTGGCAATTCATATTTAAGTTTATGCATAAGGATATTATAGGTACTGTAAATTTTATGCTTTACGAAAGATGCAGGATTACTCTGATACGTATCTTTTATGCATAGCCATTGATTGATGTGCCAAGGACTAATAAATTTTGTCTGAAGAGTTTCACTGCAATCTGATTCCCATTCATTTGCAACCGACTTCATTTTCTGAGCAGTGTTAAGAGTGTAAGTATTCCTCAGTAGCATTAAACTGACCTAAATCTGACATTAATTCTGGGATGTGACAGAGCAAAGGTATATGAACACCATTGACGTTACTGAGAAGACTCAGGCATATGTCCACATGGTGCAACTGATTTTGTACATAATACAACACTCTCCAAAGAGTAAGGGGATTCTAAAATAAAGGGATACCTTTAATCTTAATCTCTGAATGCTGATTTTTTTTCCCCATCTGTAAAGAGGTGTTATGGTATAGTTTATGAAGTACAGAGATGCTACAGTAAAGATCAGATCAGAAAAATCCACATGGCAATTAATATTTCTGATTTCAGAGAATTGGACAGAGTGCAGTAAATAAATCCTAGAGATGTGTGCTGGGCAATAATGATAAAAGAGATACTTAATAGTTGCTTATTTATAGCTGCTATAGCAAACAGAACCCATAGGGAAAAAAGAAAAATATGATCATGCAATTAAGACTGTATCATATAATTTATGCCAAAATACTTAATATTTTCACCAAAACTTCTAACATTATTATTTTCTAACTTTTAGATGTTTCATCCTGCTACCTTAATAATGGTTTCAAATGTGTTTTATTGCAACTTTTCCGTGGTTTAGGGGAAAATAAAATGCCTGCTTAGCAAAAACATCCTTTGGACATCTAGTTTTAGGTCAGTCTAAGTAGGCTGCCTCATGTAGTTAGCAGAGAGATACAGATAATGAATAAGAAAATCCTCCAGAAAACAATTCAGAGCATTTATACTAGGCCTAGGATATTTTAGCAGCTAAAACCTCACGTGTCTCTACTGAGTCTGTTCAAACTGCATATTTAGAGGGGTGATTCATTTTAGCAGGTTTTCTCTTTGCTAGAAGAATCTCTCCTATATCTGCCATGTTCCAAACTACTTATTAAAACACAGAACCTCCAGAGAGCATAACAACAACAATAATCATCCTCATCATTGTCGTAATCATATAATACAAATGTATTAATAAAATAATATGTAGATTATAATCTGAGTAATGACAAAGAAAGTTAAAAGTTGGTATAAAAAGCAATGGAATCTAAATAACTTTCAACATGAAGGTCCTTATAACTTACTACTAGCTCATGCTGCACATATTACCTTTAATAAATCTAAGAAGAATGACAAATGATTAAATCGTAATTTGAATACCAGTATCTTTAGAGTAGGTCCATATCTTTGCAGAGAAGCTACTAAAACTAAAAAGAATGACCATTTAACTGAATGACATGGCTATATATCCTAAATCTCCTAATCTGTATCACATTTTCAAAGGTGAATATCCTGTGATATACTCCTTATTTAACTGCTGTAAGTATTCAAGGAATCTCATTAAACCACAATGACTTTTGACCCAGAACTTGTGTTCTAACTACTGGCAAGCATCTTAAATGTATTCCCTATTTTCATTTGTTGAGGTTTTCTTCTTTCTTTTTCTTTACAATCCTTAAATAAAGCATTCTTAAGACTTGAATAATCATGTTGTTAGATTTAAGTACGAAAATCTAAAAATAAGGCCTCTGTTCATGCTTATTGAATGTTATTGACTGGACAGGGTTTGGGGAACTACTTTAATTTCAGTTTAAGGATCAATTCATCTTCTTCCATTCTCATGATGACCACAAACCAAGTTAATCTTAGTGCAGTAGTTTTATGTAAGGAAAGTGTATTAAATTACCTGAAATAACTATTCATGTTCACCCCACTGCAGTTTCATTTGTAATATCATCTGCTCCTTTTCAGATGGCTGCTGAATGTGTAGCTCATCCTTTTTGCCAGTTTAATTTTGATCTGCAACAAGCAGCCACCCCTCACTTCGCTAGTTTATGCAGTTTTACATATATCTATGGCTCTCCAGTTCTGAATGAGAGAGATAACAATGTTTATTAGCAAATGCCATTCTCCCTGCCTTGTTCTTCCTAAAAACATTGTGGCCAGTGATTTTTTTTTCTTTTTTTCACACTCCAACCATATAACCTTTCTCTATGGCTTTCAGCATACAAATTAGGCTAGATTAGCCCTCTATGAGAAGAATTTCCAGTTCTTCATGCTTATTACTAAATGCTTCTTAGCATTTATTTTCTTGTTTTATTTATTTTCCTGTTCTGTTCCACCTCTATACAAATCATACATATCACCTTGAGTCTGACACATACTTACCTTCTCTCTTGCCAGCATTGCTAGTAGGTGATGCTTAAGAAGAAAACCAAGACCTGTAAAAGAGAAATCATCAAGTATTACTTATGAAGCATAAATTACCATAAGAATGGATCATGTGATCAGTGTAATGAATCTGAAGGAGAAACCTATGAGAATAAATCCACATGCTGTGGTTTGGGGTGGAGTTTTTGGGTGTGGGTTTTTTTGTTTGTTTGTTTGATTGATTGATTTTTTTCATTTTTATTTCTTTTTGTTTTCCCGGATCCATATTTTACTTGTAGGCTGAAGAACAGCAAAGAAATGCAGTGGTTGTCTATTTATTACGTTCATGAGAGAAACTATTACAACTCAAGTTCCTTGGGCTCTAGATGGCTCGCATACCAGTGCTACATGATCAGTGATGCTATTGCCACTATAAACACACTACATAGAGCACCCCTAACACAGTAAAATCTTGCCTAAGGTTCAGAAACCATTGAGCCTTTTGTTGTTGTTTTTGTTGTTGTTATTACTGGAGGAATATATTATTGGCAGGATATCATGTCATTTGTTTACTCTGCCTCAGCTTGTTGCTCAACTAGCTTCCCTGCACCGGAAAGCAATCATGACTACAGCAAAGGAATGGCCAAGGAGGCAGCAACTCCTCTAGAGACATGTGAGAAAGGATATGAAGATGCAAGGAAACATCAGGAATATGGAGGAACTCAGAAAGCCAGAAAAAGAAAGAAAGAAAAAAAGAAATAAACAAACAAACAAAACCCAACAAAAAACAACAAAGAAACCCAAATAGAGCTGGTATCATTTTCCAGACCAGAAGAGCCTTCATTTAACTTGCTGCTTATAAAGAGGATATTACTTTATTACAGAAATATGTGCTTGAAAGGTGAGTAGGAAAGTGGTGTCTCCAATTTACACCTAGGGCAGAGAAAGGTGATCATAGTTGTCAGAGATCACACAGTATGTGTGGCAGAAGAAGGAGTCTTGCTTTTCTTTGATGGATTATCTTAAGCTGTTAAGAAAAGTGAATCCCAGGAATTCAGTCATCTGATGTAAGAGTATACCAGAAATCTTTACTTTAAACTAGATAATGCAGCTCAAATGTCACACATTGAATACTTGCAGTGAAGTGCTCTGAAATGAGATGCAGACCAGAATTGTTAATAAGAATTATTCAGCAAGTATATTTATGAGAATAATAAATAACTCACAAACAGGGAGGAGGGAGTAAAATTAACTAAATCAGCAATTCATTATGAATTATTTGCTCACTCTTAAAGGAGAATAGCAAGGACCAGGGTCTCCTCCTGTCTTAACAGTAAGGTGAAGACAGGTCAATCAGCACCGACAACCTAGGGAACAAGAGCTGTAACAAGAGTAGACCCCTGTCAGAGAGCTATTCCAGACTGGCTTCCTTGTGTGTGATATACAGAAATACCCAGGGGAAAGAAGGAAGCAAAAAAGGAAAAGTGAAAACAAGCAAACAAGCAAATAAAACTCAAAATCAGACTAAACCCCCTGGAATTATTTCCAAAGATTAAAGAATTTTCTACTGAGATTTTTTTCCCCTGACATTTTAGCTCAGTGTTCTTTCATTTCATGAACTCCAGAAGGGAATGCTCAGCCTGAATATGGTCTAATCACCAAGAAGGCTCTTACCTTTTAGACAGCTGAGACGAAATTCCTTCAAAATGAATGTTGGGAAAGGAGATGATGTTAGCTATTTATCTTCTGGCAAGTGTGATGGTAAACTTTTTCTAATACTCAGTCTCTGTCCATTGTATTTGCCTAATATATCTCACCCTATCTGTAAAATTCATTGCCTTACTCACTTTTTCCTGTAAAGTTAAATTCATGTCTCTAGCCAGTTGATAACACTATTCTCTCTGTATTGTCCCACTCACTGGAAACCCGTGATTCTGAGGCTCAAGCAAGCTACCAAGTAATATCGCAGTGTGTTGCTCATGCCAAGCTGATTTTTTAAAAGAAATATATATTGGAAGTTCATGGGACCATATTTTTTTCCTCATTTTGCCCTTATATTAACATAATTAAAAATATTTCCTTTATTTGCAGCCAGCTTCTAAAGGGGACTCCATCTTAATCTAAAGTCAGCAAGAGGAGAGATTCCACCATTTCCCTTGTTAATTTTCATTTATTTTTATCTTTCTAGCTAAAAATATGCACCATGTTTCTAATTTTCAGTTTCAGTATTTAGACATCAATTCTTTCTATGCTGCTTTTTTTTTCCCCCAGTAGATTAAAGAATCCTTTGTTCCCTGGTGTTTTTTCCCTATGCACATGGTAATAAACCATTATCAAATCACCTTTCAATCTTCCTTTTTATAAGCTTAACAAAATGAGTGCTTTAAATTTCTCACTGTAAGTCATTAAGTCTCCAGCCATTAAATCATTTTTATGACTCTTTTTAACACCCTCACCAACATCCGTTAAAAATATGGAGACCAGAACAGCACAGAATATTGCAATAACATTCACACAGAGGTAAGCTCACCTCCCTCTACTCCTGTGTTTATGTACCCATGGATGGCATTAAACCTTTTCCCACAGCACCACATAAAGGCTTTTGGAGTCATATATCTACTGTGACCCCTAAATTCCTTTCAGAGTCACTGCTTTCCAAGACAAATTACTCCATTCTCTAGGCTTAACTTGTATGCTTTATTTCTCAGTCTGTTGTCTGGCATTTGGTGAGATAGAATGAAACACATTTTGACTGAAGGGTACCCATTTGCCAAGTTGAGTAGCTGCTGCAGTCATCTTTTTTTCCCATGTCATCAGTCCCCATCTTTTCTGCAAGCTTATCAGAAGTGAGTTTGTATTCACTTCTCCATATTTGATGGATTTTTTTTTTAAGTTTGCTGCTAAAAGCTTTCTTAGATTGCAGGTAATACAAGCAGGGAGAGGCTGACATCACAGGCTGGGAAAGGTCTTGTTTTAGTCATATGCAAGGTGTATTCTTACAAATGCCTCCAAACACACACCCGAAATATGTCTCTGCATTCCACACAGCTAAATGATGAAAGACAGAACAATACTGCTAGAGGAAAAGAGGCATAGAGAAATCAGTGGACTTGCTCATAGTCATGCTCAGAAGTGAGGAATGGGATTCCCATTTCTGTGTCTTATTATTTGTGCTCCTTGCTTGACCAGCCATAGCATGTTTAGAATTTTTGCTTCTTTCGCCATGTATTTTTCCATCTCCACAAACAAAACCAAAACCAAAACAACCTCCAAAATGACAAACAAACAAACAAACAAAAAAAAGGAATAAAAGGAAAAAAATAAACAAGACAAAAAAAAATGCTATTCATTTGTTCACCTGGTTGTCTGTCTAATGGGAGTATGCTACCTGAGTCAGAACTTAAGTCAGTCAGAGTTGTACGCTGACATTCTGGAAGCTTCTTTAAGCAGATTGTCTAACTAAGCAAGTATAGTATCTTCTTCTGGCGTTAAAAAAACATTTTTTGTGTTGCCTTTAAAGAGAGTTTGAGTGCATTTGCTAGTGTTCACGTTCTGACAGATGTGGAGCTTTTTATGCACTTGAGTATTATGATCAACTTCAAAACAGACAAGTTTGAATGTAAGGCTGTCAGGAGGTGGGTGGATGTTCAAGTGTTGCCTGTTCCAGTGTTAGTGGTGTCTTCACAGATAGAAAGAACAAGTGTAAAGGTTGTAAGAAGAAAGAAACATCTGACTTGGAGACAGATCTAGTGGGAGGTTTATGGACAAAAAGGAGTAAAATTCCAGGGGAGGATCAATCATTCAAGCCCAGGAAAGAGGTAGGCAGGCTGCTGAAGAGAGGTCCTGGGAGAGGAAAGGCAGAACAGTCTAAATGATGGTGCAGAAATCCCAATGGGATTAGATTGCAAAGCTCAGAAACAAAGAGGCTATGATTAGGGTTGGTACTTATGGCTTCCTCCTCCAATCTAGAATTAATTAAAACTGCAGGAACTGATTCAGTGTATGGAAGTTGATGATCTTGAGGTCAGACAATAAGGTTGCTTCATAAGTCATATGCAGTTTCCATCTCTGCTTCCTCATTTAGCTTCTTTTTTGCTGTCCCTTTCCACACACACTTTGTAGCCTCCAGTCCCAGACTTTTCCTTCGAGACCTTTATCACATCTCACTGTCTTCATGACTCAGACATCTTGTCCCACCATTGCTAACCTTACAGGCCCACGCTCTTCTCCCATTACATCCTAAGAACCAAACTCTTTCCACTGAAGGCTGTCATTCCAGTCTGTCTCATCATGCTTTACCCTGTGATTCCTCTTCTCAAATGACCACTAACACTGGTTATCTACCATGTATTTGAATCTGGGAGGTTTCTTACTACATCTCCCTTGGTCCTTCGTAGGATGTCACTGAGACTGTTAGAGTGACAGACTCCTTTTTCGGTGCAGCTGCTGGACCAGGCATGGCCTGAAGCATCTTAGAAGACAATTGCAGGGAAAGTAATTCTCACCCCTGGCTGGAGCATTGCCAGTGCAGATGGTATCCTTTGGGAATATATAACTGTTAAAATATTTAACACATTACTACTGAGCATGTGCAAATAGTGATTTCCCAAAGGTGTAACTAGTTTAAGTGGATTTTTATAGGGACAGCAAAAGGCAAATCTCTGACGAACACCACCCTGTTTCTCTAATTTCAAATTCCACTTCCAAATTATGTCAATGCTAGGGTTTTCCAAATCCTATTTTTTATTAAATGTATGGCTTTAGAAAATCATTGTTTTATGTTATGCCAAAAAGGTAAGAGAAAAATGAGAAAATCAGTTTATCTAACTTGATCTGACTTTGTAGCAACAATTTTGAAACAAGGCAGAAAAAAGCTATAATTTCAGGATAAAATGAGTCACATCATCTACTCTATATAGCCTTCTATATAACTAGGTTTTTGAAATAATCCAGGGAACAAGAATGAAAACACTTGTCTTGTCTGCTGAGGAAAAAAAAAAACCCTAACACACAAATCAATGGTATTTTCAATAACATCTCTGAATGCTGATAAATCATGATTCCATGGCTTCCTCCATAACCCAGTGATGCAACATTGTTCCACTGCTAACTCAGAGGGTCACTGATTCAGTCAGCTTTCTGCTGCAAATAGGCTTTTCTTAGAATGCTTCTACTCAAGCGTTGACAGCTCCAAGGCCTGTTTAGCTTATGATATATGATTTTAACTTCTGTATCTTTATCTATATCACATAACACTTACCCATTTAATGGACATGGGGTTTGTTCACCTGTATTTATCATTGTTCTCATGTTTTAACTGCATTTATAATCCATTAAATCATATCTTCTCCAAACACAATCTATATTGATCTAGAACTCATTTTTTCTTGTTTTCTCATAATATTGTATGAAAACCTTTACACATGCAATTTAGTATGTTTTATGAAAGGGTGAGCTATCAAGCCTGATATTTCTTTAGCTGAATAGATAACTTTTCATTTTCTTCTCTTACATTGACCTAACTATAAAGAAAATATGTATTTCAAATGAGTATTAAAGAATTAGTTGCACATACCATTCTTTCTGCAGTTACCCATTGTTTCCTTCCCAACTTATTTGGGTAGACTATTTACTGATAGCTTTCCTTTAAATGTTTAGAAGCTTTATTTACCTGTTCAAATTTTTGCTTTGAATCTTTACGATCTGATACCTAAACTTCATTTCATGGCAAGTGATACAACACATAAGCTCTAAGAAATCCCAAGCCTCAATCTTTTTATCAGGCTAGTCATGGAAAAAGCAGTAAATCTGGACTAAATAGATTGATTTCGAAGAGTGTATTCTGAGCTGGCAGGCTTACATGATAAACCAGTATTTGACCTATTGATTTCTACTAACTATTTGTATTTGCCTATGTGGTCATTACATCACACCTTCAGTTTGAAATAGAGTTTCTCAAGCTTGAGTCTACAGCAAGTTATAAATCGTCAGAGTTTAGGAAGTCCCCAAAGTACACATTAAATTCACCATTTAAGAAACGACAGACTGAAAAATAGGAGAAATCAGGTGCATTTTATACTTTGAAATCCAATTAAATAAGCAAACAGCCTGAGAGCAAATAGAAAAATCAAAGGTGTAGCTTGGTCTATGGTGCGGTCTATCAAAGACATATGATATCTTTGATATTATACAATTTATATCATATCATATCTTTATCTGAATTTTTAAAAGTAGGTTGTGCCTGTGGATGTGGATAAATAGATTTCTGGGGTAAAGAATGTTCCACAAATGATTACCTCAAAGAGAGAAGTTTATAAGCTGACTCACTTACTGTGGTGTTTGCCAAGAGAAAATTTAAGTCAAATATAGCTTTAAGCATGGCAAAATATTTAGATCTTCCCCTGTGACTAAGAAATAGTTAAACTGATATATGTTCTGTAACTAAACATTAATTCTGAACAGACAGCAGAATATATGCAGAATACATAAAGGTCTTTTTTCAAAATTCTGTGACAAAGTTGTTCTGAGGGTCCAAATTCTCAGTATTCAGTTAAAAGTTTGATTTTCCTTCAGCTGAGGTATACATGCAACATAATCCCTCATCATTTTATTTTGATGGGCACAAACCCAGTGGCAATGTGTATGACCAGAAACATGCTTTCTGAATCAAAGTTTGGAAAGTAATAATATATGTAGGATGGAAACACACTGTAACTAGTTAATAGCAAAATGTAAGTTACAGGATGTGATGCTTCCACATGAGGTAATTGCTTCCTCACATCTCTTAATGCATAAAGGTAGTGAAAAAAATATCCTGTGAAGAACTTCTTCAGTAAAGAATTGAAAGATTTTAGTGAGAGAAAATGCTGTCCTGAAAAAGAAATGCTTTAAATACCAGACTATTGGGTGATAAAATCACAAAAATTACATGATACAGACTTCAGATAGCAGGGTTACTTAGTAGAGATCAAAAAAAAAAAAAAGGAAGAAAAACAAAATCAAAAAAAGAGACGTTATGACTTGGCTAAAAAAGAACTTACTAAATGAACATTTTTATTAGTTTATTTGTCTTTGCATATGGTATATAGTAGTTAAGTGAATGGTGAAAGAGCCAAAGTCTACAAGGAAAGAGTTAGAAAGTAATGAGAGAGGGCACAAAGCTGCTAAAAATCCACTTAGCTGGTTACAGATAAAGATCTGTCTGCAGCCACATGGGTCTGAAGCATGCAAAGAATCCAAAATGTGGAAGTGTATAACCTTAAATGAGCTAACAGGCAAGGAAGCAGTAAACCATTCATTACTACATTAGTGTGTGGGAAATTAGTACATATATTTAAATATTAGCATCTCATAGCTGAGTCCTTGCCTGAGATTTTGGAGTGACATGTATTACAAAGATCTTGTGGAATTACATGATTCAAGAGTCTTAAGTATCCTTTCTGAGGTCCTGGCTGGATTTGCCAGGTTAAAATCACAGGTGAGTTTCTCGTCAGCCATCCGTTCTATGGTCAGTCTATGGTCTCCTGGCTTTTGTAGGAAAAAAAACCCTGCCATTATTCAAAAGACACCATCTCTCTCTTTTTTTCTTTTTTTTTTCCCCTCCGTGCTTAGAGAATTAGACAGTTTATCTTGTTTAAATGAACAAAAAATAAACCTGACCACAGAGGTGGATCTTATATTTGACTTTTTGGAATTACTTTTTTCTGAATAGTCAGCAAGGCACTACAAAAAGTTTCTGCAACCTGAGCTATGACATGCAAATATTGGGAATTCATGTTTATTTAATTGCAAAGAAAATATTGTTTTGTCATTTTTCTCTAAGAAAGCAAGCACCAACACAGAAATGCAACAGACTTTTAATTTGGTAAGAGGTCTTGTGCTACAACATTTTTATTTAGTCTCATGGGGCTCTTTGAGGTTTACCAGACCTACCTCGTACCACAAAATTGCCTGATGTTCTTCATCAGCTTTTTAAAACAGAATTGTTACAAATTAGAGCTTACAGTGGCAGCCCTGGTTTATTTTATGCAATGCTGCCATATAATAATTGTATTACAAAAGTTTGGCAGCATTTCACAGCTGTATTAAGTCATGCTAATGGCTGATATCCAGTTGCTAATGTTGAAAACTGCTTGTACACAGAAGCTGATTGAATAGGTTTGCTCACTAGCAAACCTCACTCATTTTTGCTCAGTCATTTCTTCCTCTTTTTTTTTAAAGAGAGGCCTCGCATTATCCAATGTGTATGCCTGATGAAAAGTTTCATTGAAGGGTGGATAAAGCCGTACGGAATGAAATCTGAGCACTCACAGAAAATCCCAAATGAGATTTTCCTCATACATGTATTTTTTCTAACCAAGAGACTAAAAAGAAGAGCCTTCTTAAGTTACAAATTTAAAGTAGTTTCAGGTTTATCTGGTATCTCTGAGCCTCTACCAAATTTTCTTAATCTTACAATCCAGTCTCCCATGCACTTATATACATCTCAGCTGAGGCCAAAGTGAGATTTGATGAAGAGTTCAGGTACTTATACAGTCCTATAACCAATAGGTTAGAGAGTCCAGGGTGATCAAATTCACAGCTAGTGCCAAGTGTGCATGTGGAAATCCTTCCTCCTGCTGATTCCAGAGCAGCCCCTGCCTCATGTCCCTGCCGGTGCCTCTTCACCCCTCCTTTCCTACAAGGATGCCCCATCCTTCCTCCACGCACAAAACCCTAGAAACTTACCTGCCCACATTGTGCAAACGGCTGCTCCTCTTGGCCACCTGCACACCTCCAAACATCTGTCCAGGCAGGTGACCCACCTCCCCGCACAGTGGTAGCAACCTTCTTCACTTCACTTTCTCATCAGTGACTGTTTCACTTGTTCTTGGGCCAGCAGATGCTTATGTTTCCCAGCTGCCCCCAGCATGGAGCCTATCTGCATGTGCTGCAGTGAGTGCAGCAGGAGCTCTGCACCTATTCTTCGTCTTGTCTCAGAGCAGGCAGTGGCCAGGTGGAGCAGCTTGTGGACTACTTTCGACCTATGGGTGTCCTTCCTTACCCTTCACTATCAGGTAGGTGAACCATCATTTCAAACTCCAAATGTCTCTTAGTTGTATCATGCTGAGCAGGCTCCAGATGTGAACCTGGCATACACTTATCAGGAAACACAAACAGCACTGCTAGAATCAGTCTCTGAAAGGAGATGTGGGCTCACCAGTTAGCTCAAGTGGGTAAAAATGATCTTCATCTGTGCATGAAGATGATGAAATTTCAGACACTGAGAGATTTTCAGGCTTACAGACATCACCATGATATGCATTTGTATGGCTCTGGAGAATTGATTTGTGTGCGAGCCTCATTGTGACAGTTCAGTTTGTTTTATGGAGCCAGATTAACTGATGTTAATTTAAATTTAAAAAAAAAAAAAAAGTCAAACAAAAAATCCCCAGACCTGAGTAAACCTGAAATATTTTAAAATAATTGAAAATCACACCTAATGTTATTAATCAATAGTAAACACAATATTGCAAGTGCTTGCTTCCTGTTTTCATTTTTCCGAAGCTGTCCCTTTCTAAACTCAAAGAATCAGGAAACTTCTGTTTCATTTCCAGGTCAGGAACCCACACGGCAAATACGTTTCAGAACATTCTTTATGGTAGACTGTTAGGCTAAAGGCAAGCCTGAGAGGGCCTAACTTGTCACACAGAAGACTTGCCACCTTTCATGGTTTTGTTTCAAACACAGCTCACTTAATGCGGAACAGACAGGAAAACAGTGAGCATAATATTGCTTCTTGAAAGAGCTTCATGTAGAGCTTATGGCTTCTTAAGGAGTGTGAGTCTTCAGTCAAGGGATCAGTGCACTAGGACATGAAACATGGGGTACAGTCTTTGACTCGAGCAGTAACTATGATTATTATTGGAAAAAATAAGTTCTTGAAATAGGAGTGGAAATCCTAGTTCTTTCTCCTTCCATGTGAATATTTAAACCTTTGTGATGGATAGGAATTAAAAGTCATCCTTGGACTCAGTAGCCAGCTCCTGTCATACCCTATTTTAGCACACTATATTTTATAGCTCCTACATTGTAAAGAAAAGTCATTTGCCTGAGAATTACTTTTGAAATACTCAGCTTTATGTTGCCATAATCTCTGTGTAAAACTACCTGTAGCATTAACAAGCCTATACAAAGTCCCATGCATCACTCAGTCTTACAGCATTTTATTGTCAGCACAGGAAAGACAAGAGTAATTCTAAAAGGCATTTTCTGTTTTAATAAAACAAAATATCCAAGCGCAATAAGTGTTATTTGAAGCAGACAGCATCTTACAGCTACACAAAATGAAAAGGAAATGTGTATGACTACAATCAAAGTGAAATCATCACTTCCTCGTAATTATAAAGAAAAAAGAGCAGAAAATACTTCTCAGGCTATAGTCCACAGATCAGTACCAATCCAAGAAAGTAAAGTTCATATGTCTAAGACGTTAAGAAATAACAGAGCACACAGAAACAGGAACTTTTAACACAGCAGAATATTCTCAAGGTTGAATTAAAATATACTTCACCTTTCAGCATGGCATAAAAGACACTGTTAAAATAAATGGTGCTAATTTAGCATGAAGGTAAAATGTCCTGATTGACAGCTGTGGGGAATTTTATTCAGAAAACAGTGCTAGAGAGGCAAATTTCCCTGCATTGTCATCACCAATTTGCCTTACCTAGAAAGAGCTATCATAGGGGCAATTACTGTGTCAAACCTACTTGTATTTTTTATCTTTTTTTTGTCACATGGCTTCTGTCTCTCTAGGTTTTAGATTGACACTGTTGAGCTCGTTGCACTTAGTCCAGCAAGCAGACATCATATCACACGGGTGGCGATAATTTGAAGTGTGTGTTTGTGGCTTTGCAGGTGCATCTGCTTGTGCACTGGCAAGATGTGTAGCACAGCAGGCAGCAAAGTGGTTGATCCTGACAGCTGTGCCTGTGTCCACACCGATGCTGGTGTCTATGCCCAAGCCCATGCTTGTACCCATGACCTGCCAATACCTGCTGGTGCTCAGCCCAGCTTAGCCCTACTCCAGAACTGTGCCTGGAGTTGGCATGAGCCAGGGATGCCCTTTAGCTTCCCTTGTGGGTGAGGCAGTGCTGCATGGAACCTGGTTTGTGCACTCTGAGGCTATTCCATGGTGTGAACTGGGGCATGGTAAATTGGGGTGATCACTAGATTGGCTTCCATAAAAGCACACTCCTCTTTCAAGCTCAAAGGCTGACTGTAATGATTCCTCAGTTTCAGCTACCAATTGTATTTGCTGAAATTACCCGCAGGTGTAAAATAATACAAGTAAATTTTGAAGAACTGCCCCAGAGTTAAGCTTTGATTAAAATATTTTATTTAAATTTGTATTGGGTGCAGGTGTCAAAAGCTTGCCTCTATGCAAAGTGGTTGGATTTGCTCTGAGCCAGACACAGCCAGTTCCAGATGGCTCCAGCCAGCCCAGTACAGGGCATGGCTGAGCCCTGCAGCCACAATGGTGGCCCCTCAGACCAAATGTATAGAAGAAGGACAAGAAAGTGCCACATGGGGTTAGAACAAGAGAACAAAATGAATGAGAAACAGGCAAGGCAAGGTCAGAGAAGGAGGAGGAGAAGGAGGAGGTACTACCTGGCACTGGACTGGGCATCCACTGCAGGCATGGAGGGCCATCGCCTGTACCGCTCAGATGGACCAGACTCTGGAGAGAAGGAGTGAAGCTGACCCTGGGGAAAGGGTTGTTTTAACATCTGTCTTTTTGTTTACCACTACCTGTATCTGTAATTAAATATTTATTTTAATTGACAATAAATTAATTTTCCCCAGTTTGAGATAAGCAATCTCCCTGGCCTTATCTCAACAGAGGAGTTTTCTTGTTCTCCCTATTTTCTTCCTCCATCCTGGAGGAGGAGAAAAAGTGAGCAGCTGTGTGGAATTGCAGCTGTTAGCCAAGGTTAACTCATCACAGATTTTTTTTTTAATGAATTTTACTTTTAAATATCTATTTTTCTTTTTTTTTGTTGTTGTTATTTTTACTTTGGGGCATTTGCAAAAATTCAAATCCAGCTTCAATAATACTACTCTGAGTTTGGGAGGTTCTGTATTTGAACAAAAGTGTTCCCAAAAAATTGAACCTGAAGAATAAAAGAGAAGGTTCTTCAAAGACATCAAGTGAAATTAAATCACTGGGAATGTTTTGTTAAGCTTTGGATGAGCCCTGTGGGGAAATTTCTAAGCAGAGCTTGAGATCCCTCGATGTTCTCCACAGGTTAAAAGAAAATTTAGAATTGAAGTTAATACTCTTTGAACCTAAAATCAATACAAACTAGGAATAACACAGCAGTGAAAAAGTGATTTTAATTCAAAACATAAAGCAGAATGCATCACTGGTCATTTTTGATTTAGAAAAATTAATTAACTGTGACACAACTACAAGTGAGCTGGCTCATTGCATGTCTTTCAAAGTCCAAGACAATCATCTTAACAATCATGCTTAGTATAATTGGAGTAAATGGAGAAATACATTTGAAAATCTCAGAATCACAATCGATATAATTGACCAGAAAGGAAGGAACAGCTTTGCTACTCCTTTATGCAGCCAATGAAATGCTCTGTTTTCATGAGACTATCCCAGAGAGATTTAAATTTAAAATGATAAAGAATATGTTTAGTAGCCTGCAGGAAATGAGATGGAGTCCCATTCAATTTCTGGAGTTCTCATTGAAGATACAAGTTTTGATGATAGACTTTGAAAAAACAAGGTTCTTGTCCCACTGAGACATTAACTGATCTCAATTACCTTAAAGCTAATCAGTGTTAAGGATGCTGAAAGTTAATAGTTTCTGATGGAGTACCATGGCTTACCTATATTTCCCTGGTACTTGAAAAAAAGTGCTTCTGCAATTTCTTTATACTAAAGATTAATCTCGTAAAAAATCATACTAGGCTGAGGAATGGAAATACAGAATGAAGACACATGAAGACCTTTGACAGTCATGTAGCAAATTTGAATCTAGATTAGAAAAAAAATATTCTTTTTTTTTTTCTCAGCATATCACCAAGCTTGTTTGCAGATATGACTTGTGCATTTCTATATGTACTACACATCCATCTTAATTTTTTTAAATTCAGTTTTTGCCTTCCTTTTGAGTAGTTCACATTAATCACTTCAGCTTTGGTTATAATCCTTGTGCTCAAAGTAAAATTACTAATATTAACTTTTGAGCTGGACTCCTTAATGTAATTTTTGTTATCAAATGCATTAGTTTCTATGACAAAAAATGTTGTGCTACTTTTTTGACACTGAAGCTCAAAATGAAAATCAGAAGTGGCCAGCAGCATAGCAACAACAATTCTGTAATATGAATATCCTCTGGTTCTTTTCATGTGAGCTGTCCATCAATATGTAGTGTCCTTCAACTTGTTTTGGTTCTGTTAGAAGGTAACATGAACTATATTTCTTTGAAACAAATCTTATTTTACAAAAATGTACTAAAAGTATTATTTCTCAAACACATCAGAAATCTCACAACTGCTGCCGTCTTGTTTTTTTTTGTGTTTTTGTTGTTGTCATCGTTGCTGTTGTGGGGTTTTTTGGTTGGTTTTTTTTTTTTTCTTTTGTTTGTTTGTTTGGGTTTTTTTTGTTTTGTTTGTTTGTTTGTTTGTTTGTTTTTTAAGGGGTAGGTTTTTGGCCAGCACAATATCCAGAAAGATATTTTCTAAAAATTTATTCTGCAAGTAACTTTTTGACTGTTCATAGCTGTCTGCATCTGCTATGCTGCTTCTGTGTCTGTGCACAGATACACATTGAAAATAAAATTGTTTTTTATGTTTATCATGACTGAAGGACAGCCTGTGTGTCCACAGACTCAATGAGATTTTATCCAACTGTCAGACTAACAGAGGCAATAAAAAAAAAGAATTGGAACAAAATTCAGTGCAGTTTAAAAATGCACTGGGGTGGCTGAACAGTGAACTCAGGCACATGGTTACCTTGTGGTGGAAGGGAGAAACCTGGAATTCTGCAACATTGCTTTCTACTGCATCCCAAGGAAAAGGGTGGGGAAACCATTATTTAACTCATTGATTTCAATGGCTATTTTGTCTATGTGGAGAATATAAATAGGTTCAAGCATAATTTTCCCAACCCCTGTAGGTATTAATGAAATCAGGACAAAGTTTATGAACAAAGCCATTAAGACAGATACACTGATCAGAAACTGAGGCATTGCAGTCTTTTCTATCTGTAATGGATAGGGGAACAAATTCTGAAGGCTTTATTTAGTGCTTATCTGAACCAATGAAAGCCATGAACTGCTTGTCCAGAAAGGAAGCAAAGCAGAAACCTCTGTATAAGGATGTCACCTCTTGACAGATTGCACAGTTGGTAACTTATAGCTGTGCACAGCAGCAGAAAGATGGGCTAGGGAGAGAACAACTTTGTGGACAGCTTTACATCTTGCACTGATATTTCTTAGAATTAAAAACAACAAAAAAAACCCCTAATTTACACACCCTCACCCCAGCCCTGCCCCTGGGCTTCCATAGTTCTCTTCATATTGAAAGATAACAACACGATCCCTTCCCTTCCCTTCCCTTCCCTTCCCTTCCCTTCCCTTCCCTTCCCTTCCCTTC
>VZRU01017880.1:250206-268791 GCA_013398155.1 Pedionomus torquatus | reverse complement strand
CTGTAATTCCCCCCCCCCTGAAAATGCTATAGAGACAGACCTAAAAAATAACAAACAAAACCACAAAGAAGCTTAACATTTATATTGCAAAATCTCTTTACATACAGCCCAACATTCTGTGGAAAAGGTGCCATAACACCACTTCTCATCTGACAAGCTTAGGTGGAGCCTCCTTATGGGAAGCCAGGAAAATCACCAAGGTGTGATTTCCTTTCTTAAATCTGTCTCCTCACCGACCTTACCCCATGGTTGAACCTGCTAGAGACTTCCATTCATGATCACTTATGTATTTTACCAGATTTTTTCCCACTGACTACAGGTTATAAATTATTGTCTGCCTGCTGGTTCAGCCTAAGTAAAATATCATGTGTGAACAGCAATGGTTAATGATGTCCAGATGTTTGAATCTCAAACTTCAACATCTTTCTTAAGACAATGTTTGAATACAGACTGACTCTAACATCATCTCCCTCTGTAACTTTGGGCAAGCTGGTTATGGCAAAAAATCCCCATACAAAACCGAAAAGCCCTCATGACCTAATATTTTCCATGCAGCTTACCCTATCTAGAGTTTGACTTTTCAAAACTTCTTATTTCTTCACAGAAGCTAAAGGAAAAAGTAAATCTTCAGTATATTTTAAAATCAGACCATAAATCTTGAAGTTGGAAGTAGACCATCATAGGTGTAAACAAGAATTGTTGAAGAGCGACACAGGAAGAAAGCCAGGATGTAAACAAAAAACCTTCCGCTCAGGTGCTCAAACAATTCAGCTACACATTTAATGCTGATTCTGTCCCCTTCTTACAGAAAATAAACAGAAAGAAACTGGGCATAGAAGTAAAGAGTAACTCACACTGCCTGGAGATATGTCCTTTTCAAGAACTGTGCAGATGGATAGACCCGACTACAGAAGTGCTCACAGAGTTGTTCACCTGAAGGAATTAGGCAAATTCAAGGGCTAATGTTTTCCCATAATCTGTATTACATTGGTCTTTTTGGAAAGAAGTTCTCAGGAAAATAAAACAGTTCATATATACAGAGAAAAATACAGCTTTGCACCCAAAGAAGGGCCAAATCCTCTGTTTTCAAGTAGAATGTGTTTGTGCTGGACAGAAACCACTACGTGAGCCAGTCTTACCACTGCTCCCTCTGTCAGCTTCAAGATGGATGTTTCACAATAGAAAGCTTGCTAGCCTAGGATCTGAGTCAAAGGTTGTTCTCTCTATATAGAGGTAACTAAGTGTAGTAAGATGTGAATCCATATGCTAGCTGTTTATGATGGACAGCATGTACTACTAAAATCAACAAGGTACTTCCTTGGCTTTTCTTCCCTTTCCTTTTTGGTCCCACCTTTTTAAATGAACACAAACATCTCTGAATGCATGGATGAACTTAAACACTGTCTGCCACAAAACAAAAAATCTATGAAAAGCCCTAAGCCTGCAACTCTGATCCTGATTTAAAAAAATAATTGGCATCATTATGCATTCCATTTTATTAAGAAAGTAACCAAATCTGATATTGTCATGTGCAATACCTCTCACACCTGTGAGAATGAGATAAAGGCAAAACTATGCTCTATGGAGAAGGGCTAAAGAACTGGTAATAATTTGTTGGTGTTTTTCTTAAACAGGAGGAGCTAACAGTAAGGTTATTCAGTCTGAGGTCATACACTTCAGTAAAGGCAAGAGAAAATAAATTCTACTTTCAGTGGCAGTCAGTGCCTCCCATTTGAAATCTGTCTTGATGCAGCCTTATAATAATAACTTTGGGACAGTAAATCCCAGTTTCATGGAAAGTTTAACAATCGTAGTTAGATTTTTACAGATCTTTACTAATCAGTTGAGTGAAAAACATTACAACAAATAGTTGAACAATATTTGCTACTGCATTTTTGCAGAATAGATGATGTTAAGCCTGTCAGTTCAACTAGCAGCAACTCTACATAGAGCCACTATTTTATAAATGGCTCTGTGCACAGAAATGCACATGCAGCTGATCAGTTACCACAAGTACAAATGAATTTCTTTGAACTACAAAACTGAGGAAAAAGAAAGGTCTTACTTCTCATATCCTCATAGATGTCTCTTCTCTCAGGCACTTTTAAAAGAGAAGTTGGTAGAATGCTACAAGAACTGTCTCCATGAAACCAAATAAAAAGCTGTTTGGGAGTTCATCCAGAGTGGTAACTTCATGAACCTGAACAAAATTAAAAAAACACTGATGGTTTTAAACATGTCAAGTGTTTAGTTGCTTTAGTATAATTTTTACGGACTTTCCAAGAGATGCAGACTTGCTCTAGTGCCTGCATTTTCTTCCAGAGTGAAGAATTTTCCATCTAATCTCTTAATATAGAAACTATCTAGAAATTGCTTTGTATCAGTTATGCTCCCCTTGACTGTTAAGTGCAAACAAATACCCAGATCTCTTAGTCTCATGTGATTTCGGTTGTGTTCTTTGAAATGACGTGCCAGTACTGTGAGTGACATATCCACCCTCTGGTAATTTATCATTGATAGATTATTCTTTAATTAAAGTTTCAAGATGGATTTTCTTGCACTCAGGAAAAGCTGGCTTCACAGTTTTATCTGGAGACATAAGGTAACAGTGCAGATCTGTAAGTAGATGTCATTTGTCAGAAAGATAAATAAATACATATTTTTATACATTGCAGTTATCTAAATATTTGTAATATATTAATCTGTTATACACATAGAGAGACATTTTAACTCCCAAATTTAAAAACCTTTTCAGACCAAAAATACTGATGCAAATCAATATACATTTCAGTAGACTTGTGTTGATGTATGTCTGTTCAACATACTGCTATCTGATCCCATGACTTGTAATGTTAATAGCAAAATCAATCAAATGCCACAAAAGTGAGTGGAAAGACTACTATGTCCGAATTTGAACATAGAATTAAGAACCACAAAACTGATTAACACTGCATAACCTTGAGAGCACTTGAACGCCACAATGGCTGTAGTTTTTTATTTAGAGACTCATGAATGTATTTTCAGAGTATGACAGGATCAAGCTCCCCACAAAATGGGATGGCAGACACATTTGTTTAAAAGAGGGATGCAGTAGGAGATGAAAGACTATGATTTACATCTGTCCAGCATACAAAAATTCAAACTCATCTCTCAGAACACTTCACTTACCACCAGGTTATCAGCTCTTTATATTTTCATTCACGTATTTTGCTATCATGCCACTGTGCAGGAAAGAATTCAAGACAAAGCTGTTCAGAAAGCAAACAAGCAAAAGATATCACAAGTCTATGGCTGCCAGCTTACCTCACAGAAATGTCACACTGGAAATCTGTGCAGGGCTCTGTGCACAAGCCTTGAAGTCTTTGAACGCTTCTCATAAGCTTAGCAAGGTCTACGTTAAAGGTCATTAGGAGCAATGGGAGCAAAAATCCTGTAATTTTGATGGGATCAAGAAACCTTTTGTTAGTCCCAGTGACTTGTGATTGTGTGCAGAATACTGAGACTCCAGCGCCCTTTGCTAAATCTAGCACTTAATTCCAGCAGCAAGAAGGTCTGTCTCAAAAACAACCTATTGGCTGGGGCATGTTTTGCGGTCACTGGCATCTCTTGGAATAAAATCTTAGTCACTGCAAGATACCCAAACTATATATACAATATCTTGATACTGGATATAGAATCTGAATATATCACACTACTAACCAGATGTAACTTTTTAGTTTTGGTCATAAAGTTAATCTTCAGTAGATGATTTAGAAAAGCAAGCAAACAAACAAACCTCCCTGCCCCCTCCCACACCGCTAAAAAAAACCCAAACCCAAACCAACAACCAATCCCCCAAACAAATAAACAAACAAACCCAAAACAAAATGAAGAGATACATATTTTTTCCAAATCAAGTCCTGGGTGACCTGAAAAACAATAACTTAATGACTTTTTTTTGAGTTCTGCATTTGCCTACACATCCTAGCCAAGCTCTTCTTAACAAAGGAACATTTTTCCAGTGAATTCATTTCCTAGTAGCAGTCAGTTTGCTTTCCGCCTATTTTTTTCTTGCCTGATGCAAGGTGAAGAGTTGGAAGTGAAAGAGCTGAAAGATTTTCTTTTCACAGACAGGTATGATTTAGGGGTATTATTTCTGTTTTCAATATACTGTGAATCACACAGGTTTGGAGTGCAAGTGCTGCACAAAATGTAATGAGTCAAATTCTTAATAAATATTTACATCACTGGTGCAAAACTAAATAAACTATAGGTCCAGAGTACTGTAACCTTTAATTTAAAAGAAAATGTAAACCAGCCCCCACAGGACATGTCAGCTTCTCATACATGATATGTAATCCAACACAAACATTCGGAAGCAGTAGTATGCTTTGTAGCATTTATTAAGCTTGCTCCTTTATCCTCCCTCCTTATGATGCTTCTAATAATGTATTATGTGGCAAAAGATTATTGGGCTTTTGTTGGCTTTTTTAATGAAAAAATCACAAAATATGTGCAGTGGAGACATGAGAAAATTACATAGTCATTAGGAGAGAGTATGGAACCTATAATGCAACACAGCATAATTGCTGTGCAAGTTAACTTCCCTTACTGATTTCTGTCAAAATCCTAATTCATATCTTGTTTCATTCCAGCTTCCTCTGCAATTTTATGCTGCATGGGAAAGGTTCCATTTTTCAATGGTTAATAAATAACAAGAGGTTAATAAATAACTATAGCAATCTTGTAGCTATCAATAGGTGATTATTAACAGCTTATTGATGTTTGCATTCCATAATAATGAGCTATTTATTAAAACATATATTCATCTTTCCTTGACCTTTTCATTAAATCTGTTTTATAAATAATCCTCAAGAGATGACCTATTCCCATCTATGAGGTAGTCTTAACTCTAAGTTGTTTATGATATCCAGGATGGTGCAACCATGCTCACTCTTCTTTTGGATATCAGAAATAAATTAAACCCATATTCTTTTGTATTTACTGCCTGGCTTCCTCTGTCTGCTCATACTTCTGCTTTTCACCATCCTTTCTGAACATTCATTGTGCTTCACTTTAGCCAAGGACCCTGCTTTAATTTACACTGGACACCTCATGCAGAAGTCATTTCATTCTGGTGAAAAAAATATTTCTTTGCCGGAGACTNGGGAAATTAAAAATGTGTTTTAGATTATTGGGCTGTTGCCAGCAGCACAAAATAGTTTATAACCTGGTCTAGTAGCAATCCAAAAGCAGTAGGTTTCAAGCATAGTTTTAACACAAGAAATCTGCATGAACACAAATTTGTATTCAGAAAACATACATGATCATGCTCAAGATGTTTTAAATCTTTTGCTTTAACCAGTGAACAGCATTGCCAAAGTTATCCTTTTCTTCATGAAACGTATAATGGTGCTCTTTTAAGACATGCTGCATTGTAATTACTGCTTTGCTACTGCAGTGTACTTCAGGGAATTGTAACTCACAGAACAAAGGTATCTTGCTTTTAGTTGCTGAACAGGCAATTAGCTTGGCCCAGAATGGCACGTTCATATCCCAGCAGCCCCATGAAATAAGAAAAAAGTCTATACATCATATCATGAGCTCTCTTCTGTTTCATAGTCTGAGGTTCCTTTCACACATACTGCTGATCTGCGTTTGTCAGTGAAAAACTGGAATAACAAAGCAACATTCCACTCTCTCTTGTCACTTGTCATATCTTTTCCACCAAAGAAAATTTGCACACATCAACTGTAGCAAGAATACTGAGCATACAGGCTGCCTCCTCTTTCCTATCATTTGTTTGCAGGGAAGGTGCTGGGTAGTGCATGCTTGGAGAGAATTTATCCTGAATCCTGGAATTTAATACTGTAGGTCTCCAAACTTTCACAGTCCAGGGGGAAGCTTCCTCCATGTGCAGTGATCTTGCAAGGGTTTACTGGAAAATGTCACTTTAGTTGACTTACCTCCAAGAAAAAAGAACATTACAGATTTGTCACTTGTTAACAAAATAGAAACTTAGAAATTAAAAAGAAGCTTTATTCTGGCAAAGGAAATGGTTAAATTTAGGAAAAAAATGTTAGAAAAATAATAATGGTACACACATACCTCCCAACAACTGCAGGTATCAATCACCTTTCCATGCTGTCACCTAAGATTTCTTGACAGTGTGTCTTGGCAGGGAAAAAAGTGTTCCACACCTGACTCCTACCTTTTAGAACTGACCTCTAAAACTAATGTGTGAAGCTGGCAGCATAACCCTCTTCACCCTATCTGCATTGCCTCAGGGAGCATCTATGTATTCTTTTTCCTTTTCTCTGTCATAAAACTTCCCTTCCTATTTTGCCTTTCATATCATCCTTTCCTTCACCTTTTCAGGAGATGCATGTTTTAGATTTATACTAAATATGTCAGTTACTAATGATCCTTCCTTGTTCTTCAGGACTGGTATCCAAGACACATAAAGCAGTTCCAGTGAACAAGATCTTTGTTTAGGGTTTACAGTCCCGTGGCATTCCTTGTTTTTACATTCTTCATACTTTAAATGGCCTTCCCACTGACTTCAGCGTTTTCAGAATTCTTACTATGGAAGAAAGAGGATAGTCCCCTATATGAGTGGCCTCAGGGCTGACTTGACTTGCCTGTACTGTGGACAAGGATTCCTGTGAATTAGGATCAACTTTGGCTCATTGATCTCAAGCAGAGCCTGTACCCCAGCTATATCCCTGCAGCTTTTGCTACAAAAGAAGAAAAGCTCTCTTCTGTGGAACACTTCAGAGATCTTAAATAAATATTCAACTTGATATAATTTTTTTTTTACAATGAGAATGATTAATCAGTAGAACTACCTCTCCAGGGATGTGGTGGGGTACCTACCAATGGAAGCTTTCGAGATATGCTTGGACAGGACACTAGATAATCTCATCTAGGCTCCTTTTCCCAAGAAAGATTGGAGCAGGCGACCTTTTGAGGTCATTTCCAAGCTCGGCTGTTCCAGGAAATGGCCTCAGGTTGTACCAGAGGAGGTTTATTAGGAAAAATCTCTTCACAGAAAGGGTTATTAAACGTTGGAACAGGCTGACTATAGAAGTGTTCGAATCACCATCTCTGAAGGTATTTAAAAGATGGGAAGATGTGGTGCTTAAGGACATGGTTTACTGGTGGTTTTTGGCAGTGTTAAGTTAATAGCTGGACTCAATGATCTTAAAGGTCTCTTCCAATATAGATCATTCTATGATTTTATACAATGAACAGGAGGTCTCTGTGAGGTTGCAAAGGGAAAAGAATTAATGGTTTTGCTTTTCAGTTTGGTACATCTACAGCTGTGCACTAAAGGATGAAATATATGTAGCTATTACTTTACAGACATTGGACAAACAGAATATTAAAGTGCTCATTCTCACAGAATAGACACCTTTACCATGCCTATATTTAAAAAGGATTGTCTTGCAGCTAACCTTTTTTGGTTCAACACAGTAGCCTCAATTCCCCTTTTATTATACCAATGCCATTTAATGATTTCATTCTTATTTTTTCCTCCTTTTGGTTTTAATATTATCTCTGGGAAATTCTTGCACATATGTCTGTATTCTAAGGTCAATTTTATCCATTGTGCCCCATATTTAGTCAATTAGGCTACAACACATTATATCAGAATACCTGTTTTTCTCACTCTCTTCAAAGCCCGGTGTGTATAACACACATCATTCCCCACCAGTAACACAGGCCTAACTGAAGCAATTGTCCCACACATTCAACATGGCATAATTAATCAACTGAAAAAAAAAAAAAAAAAGAAACAGCTTTTGAAATCAGCTTCCTGAATTAACAGAAAAGAAAGATTTATTTTATATCAGGTATTCAAGGGACTTTTTTTTTCAGGGGAAAACTGTAATTCTTTCTAAAAAAAATAATTGTACTACATTGACAGAAATTTAATACGTGTGGCTACTTCAGTGTGTTGCCACAGATTTCCAGGAGGCTCAAATGACAGCAGGCAATTGCAATTGTCATCAAGAAAGCGGCAACTCCTTTTAGACTCTGCAAAGTGCTGATGTGTCCACAGACTAGGTGAACAAACAACTTGCTTTCTGTACAGCTGAAGCAAGCTGTGTCAACACAACAGAATTTGAATTATTACATACTGCTGTTACATCTATAGAAGCAGAAGAAGGGAGTACGTGATTATGGCCTAGAGCTTGTGGTTAGGGAGGGAGTAATAGTAGCTCTTCCACATTAGTTGTTGATAGAAAACATCTGCTTCCTTTCCCATCCCCATGAAACAGGCACACACGGAAATGTCCCCTGATGATATCTCTCTGAACTGGGTCATTCCTTTCCTTGGAATTCTTATGCAACATTTGGATCCACTGAGAAATCATTAAACATTCAGAATGGAAAGCAGATAAGAAATCTGGGAAGCCTGTATTTCTACATCACCTGAAAAGCGACACATAGCCTCCAACTGTATGAAAAGTGATGCCAGGCTCTGTTGCTGCAGTGGTGCGTACAAGCAGTCCTTTATTCTTCCCTGGGGCAGAAGCAGAGGGAATCCAGATTCCTGCACTGGTTACTTCAGAACTCACCCCAGCTCAAATTGACACTATTCATCTTTAGTTGCAGCACAACAAGCTCAGAGGTTAACTAGCCCCTCATAATTAGTGGGAGGTAAATGCTACACATGTTGAAAGGGAAATTTATTTCTTACTGATCATAAATATCCTTCCCCCCTTCCCACCCCCAGGCACATGCTTTCTTTTCAGGCCTAAATTTTGTTTGTGCTCTTTGGGAGAAAGTACACAATGTATCACTATGCAAAAAAACATAAGGAATGTGATGGTTTTGCTTAACTGCCATGTTTTCAGACTCTGTTACCAGCACATTTAACCTACCACGCAAAAAATTATCCAGGTTGTGAAATACTGGTTGAAAAAGAATAAGGATATTAGAGGAGAGGCAGTTTTTCATGGTGAATCCAAATTTAGCCAAAAGGCTGGCAGGATTGATTTCATGGTCCCATGAAGCAGCATTCATGAAGAAAGAAATGTGGCTCTTCCATTTACAGACTGTCTGATTTCAGGAAGCATGAATCCAGGAAGAGTTCCCCAGCCTGTGTTTTAATCCTTCAGAGTCTGAAGAGAGATATATTTGTATATATAAATTATATATGAACATACACATGTATACAGAGTATATATCCTTACAGATAGGAACATTACTGAGTCTTACAGATAAGCATGCAAAAAAGATAACAAGCCTTTCTTTTATGTTCTTTAATGATATACATACAGGAATCTTTTTTTGTATTGTGTGAGTTTATATGTAATTAGTAGATAAGTGAGGTGAGGGAGATAAGAGTTTTATTTCAAGGTGCCTTTATTTTATGTGTGTAGAATGTATCAATGTTAAAATGCCTGTATATAATGGAGCATTTTATTCACATTGTGTGTATGTCAGATTGGTTACTATAATTGCATTCAAGTCTCAAAGCAACTTGGTTTAAAACCTTTAAGGACTGTAGTAAAATAAAGCAGGGAAGCAAGTCTTAAAGTTTCTCCACATAATGGTGGACAGTATGATAAACCATCTCTTCACATCTAGAGCATCCAGCCATTATGCTTCATAAATCCAAATCTGTATTACTCACATTTATTTACAATATTTTGGGAGAAATCTGGCACCCAACCAGAAATACAGTTTAAAAAGCAATAAATGTCAGAGAAAAAAATCCCTTCTGTCATCAAGTGATAAAAGAAGGAGTTTGCTAAATATGTGGTGATGAATTAAAATATTACGACTAAGACAGAGCCTATACATAATCTTGGAAGAGAAATTCTGGTGATGGAGAGATACTGTAGTACAAGCTAGCTATTCTGTAAATAACGAAATAACACTACAATGAGCCATCTGCTTGCCCTTAACAGACAATTGGAAATCCTCATATTGCATGTACTTATTTACTTTTAAAATATATGATTTCTTTCATTTAAGTGTTTAGGATTATTAATTAAAATGTCTGAGGAAGGCATAAAAGGGGAATGGCTTTGAAATAGCAGATTCTGGCTCTTATTCTGTTTCTTGGTCTGTGACAAATCAATTTAAAGACAATGATTTGGCTTCCCTGATAGGCAGAATGTAATAGCAAAGCCAAGAAAATTTTCTCCTAAATAGACACTCATCACTCTTGATTCAATGGCACTATTGTTCACTACTATTGTTCACTAAAGTCTAAATCCACAATAGCGTTTTGGGGGCAAACCCCCAGGATAACTGACAATGCTCAAAGCTGTGATTCCAAAAATTCCTAATACCTTTTCCTGAAGTATTTCTAGTTGTAGAATAACAGAATGGTTAGAGATGGAAGGTATCTTAAAGATCATCATGCTCCAACCCCCCTGCCATGGGTAAGGACATTTCCCACTAGACCAGGTTGCTCAAAGCCCCATCCAGCCTGGCCTTAAAAATTGGCAGGGATGGGGCATCCACAACTTCTCTGGGCAACCTCCTCCAGTGTCTCACCACCCTCACACTAAAGAATTTCATTCTAGTATCTAATCTAAATCTCCCCTCTTCCAGTTTAAAAACATTACCCCTTGACCTATCACTACACTTCCTGACCAAGAGTCTCTCTCCAGCTCTCTTGAAGGCTCCCTTCAGATACCAGAAGGCGGCAATAAGGTTTCCTCAGAGCTTCCTCTTCTCCGGCCTAAACAACCCCAACTCTCTAAGCCTGTCAAAAAGTGACTATGAGGAAAACTGCATAGACTGCTTGCACTCCAGAATAATATGGTTTGTTAATGTGTAGCAGTGAATACTAGAGCTGCCTTTCAAACTCTGTCTTTCTTTCAAATGGACTGCAACATACTGTTTTCTCCTTTTAATTTATTCTGCATACCCTAAAATTTTGCCTAACTGAAATAAATTCACTCCAATTTTAATCATTGATCAGTGAAGGCCTTCCAAGATCCATAAGCATGGAATTTCTCTGCCTGTATTGCCTGCAGGGACCAATTCAGTAAATCTACTCATACCTTCAGGACCAAAGTCTAGTGTCTTTATCACAAAACTTTGCCCAGCAGCATAGCAACAGAGCATTTAACCCTTATCTAAGACATTTGAATTAAGTTTCCTCCATCCAGATATTTTAATACCTTTCTAACATTTGAATACATCTTGTACTCTTCAAGTCTAGAAAACAGAGGAAAGGGAATAGGAAAAAATAGCAATGGCCAGGTCTTCCAGTTGGATTGAAAACAACTACTTAGGCTTCTGTTCCCTACTGTCACAGATCCTACTTAAGGTTGGTGGGGTCTATGGCACAAAAGAGTCAACATGCCATTACTACAGTTATTCTAGCCAGGGCACATCAAACATCCAGGGCACATGTCTTCGCCTTAGACCTCATGGGACTAGTGACTCTCCTGCCATGGTTGCAAAAGGAGGTGAGGATCCACACAATCACCACTTCATTTTAGTTATGTTCTTGGTATTCTACATATCACTACCCCACACAAGTACTTAACTCTCTCTGCTTGAAATTTGGAAGTAATATGCTTTACCATGATTACCTTGACTGCATTCATAACAACAGATGGTCCCTCATCCTTGGGCAGATGAAGCTGAGGCAACACAACTAAATGATAACAGCTTCCCTGGATTGCTACAAGCCTAGCACATTAACCCAACATTATTTTTTTTGCCTACATAAAACCCAGTACACATGTCTTGTCTTTGAAAGCTAAGGGGAAAAAAAGGAAAAACATGGACTCAGCAGCTAGTCACAGGACATCCACCTGAACAAATCAAGCAACCTCAAGCAACATGGTTGTCAGATTTCACACGATGTTTTCTGACATGAACTGGTTTAGGAGATTGCAGGTGAGGTTTTCCCCCTGCTGCAATTATTTTAGTGTGCTTGAATAGTTGAATCTTCATGGCGCACAACAAGAGATCACTAGAAAAGTGTAGTGTAATGGTGAAGAAGTAGCCAAGACTGATATTCCAATGTGTACTACAACGGAGTAGCAAACACTTGAAGGAATGCTTTATGGCCCAATAGGTTAGACACACATTTGATGCTGGTAAAACATGCCTTCCTGTATTTCCTGTGTTCAGAATAACAGCAAAAACCATCTCTTCCCTCTTTACTATATAGGAAGGTCTGGATTTAGACTCGTACTATAGATGGATACTCCAAAATCCCAGAGAAGGAGCAAATACAGACCATAGCCTTCTCTGCTGTACTCCCCATTTACAAACTTAATAGGATGTTCGATTCGAGTCACATCCGTTGATGCTTGATTTGCCACACACATATTTCAGGACTGCACAAGCAGCTTAGAAATGGAAGTCTAAACTGTGAATTTCCCTATATTAACAGAACTACTCAGCACTGAGGCCATATTGCCAAACATTTCAGTGCCTAAGATTTCACAGCTTCAGCCCTGTGCCACATAGAAGGCAAATGATGAAATTATGCAGGATACAAAAATCATTTGACTGCTTGCCTGTTATAAAATGGAAGGAGTTATATACCTAATGTTAATGTATCCTACAAATAAGAGGACTTACCACCCTAAATGCCTACAAAATCATGAATATTTTTCAGTTATTTTCTTATATAAACAGTTTCTGCTCATTTCACAAGGATATTATTCATGGACAAAGAGAAAAAATCTGTGCAGTAATGAATGGAGAACTGGCATTCATAAGCTATCACACTCCATTGAGAGGAAGGCTAAACTGAAAAAATATACACCCACAAGATAATACAAATGCCCATAGCCAACAGGATCAAAAATCTGTCAGCTTTTACACTGCCATTTCTGATACCGTAGACAATGCTGCTTTGACAGGCATTGTAAAAGCCCTATCCCATGGTAAGGGCAATAGGACAAGGAACTGGTACTTTGAATGCTCAGACATGAAAAAGCCATTTCATTTCCCTGGAGGCATTGCAGAAAGTCATTAAAGAACATTGGTTACTTTAGCACAATGCAGCCCTGAAGGATAATCCAAAAAGCAGACGTGGGTTTGGCAAAATATCCTAGATCTCATAATTTCTTTAAGGTACCAGTTAGAGGGTTACTTGAAAAGTCAAAATGGAAAATTATGGCTTTTACCTTATGAAGTGATTTAACACCTCTATTGTTGATGGGAATAGGGTTAGGTAGACAGAGGAAATTAGGGAAGTCAAGCCTAAAATATATATATGTAAATCTTTAAAAGAAAAAAAATTATGTAAAACCGTGGGTGTAAAAATATTACTGTTATAGAACAGTTTCCAGCACCTAAGCGCCAAAAGAATGTAGCCTTCTTTAAATAAGGAAGTAATATTCAAATAGTAGAAAAAAAAATCTTTGGATTTATGACTGTTGATGTTTATTCTTTTTTTTTTTTATTTTAACAGATCATTAACTTAGAATACAACACATTTCTGAGTCTGCCTTGGTCTACACAGATATGAAGCCCATGGGAATATATGAAAACAGCTCTTTCAAACTGTGGCAGGCAATTGTCTTTTCTTTCTTCATTCCCTTAAATCCACCAAAAAGACTGTGGCAGATGCCATTATTCCCCCTCTTCTCCAACAATGTAACAGAAAGTCCAACCATGAGTGAATGTGAGGGAAATGGCTAGTGACACTGAGTTCACTGAGTTGCTACACCTTTGAATGAAAGCATCACAGAGTTGGCTATCAGAGCATGCTAAATATTAAATTAGCACCACTGAAAGACACTTATGCATCAATAAGGATGTCTTTAAAGAGAAAAAACTTTTTTTCTGATCCTTGATTTTTCTACTGTGTAACAAGAGTTTCTTCCATTAGGAAAAATTCAATAATTCTATCAAACTTTACAATGAAATGTTTAAATGTAAAAAGTTTTGATGGAGTTATCAAGAATCTTCAGGACATATTCCAAATAATAAAAAAAAATCCAAACAAACAAACAAAACCCAAATACCTGTCTTGGAATCGGTGTCTTGGTATCAGTTACATATACTTTCAATGTTGTTTTCACAGAGGAAGATTTGGGTTTGTTTGCTTCTTTAGATTGAAAAATCCATTTCTATTTTCCTCCTGGGAAAGCATTAGTCTTTGAGCAGAGACAAATTATAGGAGAAATAATAAAAACAAACAAAATAGTAAATGGTATAAGGTATACACCAAGGACTTCTTTTCACCTTTTCTCCTTAGACGTATTGAAGGGACAGCTAGAGAAAATGAAATCAAATTGAAATAGTGAAAATATTGGTATGGTTGGAAATGACAACTAGACTCTCTACAGCTGTAGGATCCTTTCAGCTTTTCTCCTCTACAGCTTGTTATTGCTGGTTTTCTTGCCCCTTTCTCGGAAGCAGCTGATTCTAGACACTTCCATACAGGACATCTGGCTCTGAAAACCAATTGATTTGCACCAACTTTTGCTTTTCTGTTGGTCTGCTCCAAATCAGTTAGTACAAAGTTTGTTTCTACAAAATTACACATTAAAATTTCTCCTAAATATACCTCACTATTTCCTCTGGTCCCCCGACTAGACCTACATTCCTTCAGGTAGCTCCTATAGCACAGTTACTGTAATACATTAAGATCATTTAAAGTGTTTGGATAAAGTCACACTTAGCTATTATCAGAGCCTCAATACATTTTGTCAGCTCTTTGACATAACTTGAAAAGATATTAAATTATTATGAGAAGATTTTGTTTTGTGTGGTCTGAGGATTGATGGCAAATAAAAAAAGACATAGAACATGACTGTGCTGGAGTTGTAATTTAATGTATTGCTAACATCTGCTTTCTTTGTATGACTAGGCACACTCACACTTTTATTCTTTATTACCAAAATTTTCAGTCCTTTATATGAACTATGTGTTACTGTCACATTTAATAAAGAAATCCTGCATAAAACTGCGCTGTCACATGTAAGTTTAATGCTCCCAGCTTCAATTCCTTTCTATAAAGGGCTATGAACCCACTTCTCTCACCTTCAAGGTGAAGGTTTGAATCAGCATAGTTACAGACGTAAGTGAGAAGAGACATTCTCTTGCCCTCTTATAGTGATTGTTCCGCTTTAACATTAAACATATCATCGTCATTCCATATTCAGTAGACCAGAAAGAGAGGGTGAACAAACAGAAATATGACCACACAGGTTAGCTAGGTACTTACCTAGAAAAAACATGACTTTCCATTACTTTTCCTGCTAGAAATTTAAAACACTTAAAGTTTTACTGGCCTGTCAAGAAGAACCTAGACACAAACAAACACTCTTATAACAAGGAATGGGAAGTACGCTTACAGGCCTTCCTTGCTGGTCCACACCACACAAAACCATCTCAACAGGAAGGATGAAGACTGAAGAGTATCATAAAACTCAAGCTCCATCACAGCAGATGTCAGCTCAAGTGACAAGAACAAAGATATTGGTCATGATATTTTATTCTGAAACCTCAGCTGGGATAAAAGCAGGTCTGACCACCTCTGTCATGCCAAAAGCTTAAAAGTAGTTGAAAATCTGATTAATTCAGATCACAAGAAATAATAGCATAAAATGCAAAAAAAGGATCTCTGTGTTGTCTTCCAGGTGGTCTGTTTGCTTCTTCACAAAGCACCTTGTGTTGTGTCATTCAGCTTGTGACTAAACTATCCAGAATCCACCAAATGAAGGCTGTTTCCTTGATCTGAGTCAGTTGATGTGGAGATGAAGATTAAGTCAATCATAAGCCTTTCAAAGACCTCTTCACTAACCTCCTTAGCCTGTTTTCAGCTGTAACTTGTGTACAAAACAAGTGATCAGCATAGCAACAATTCCTAAAGTAATGGAGAATTAGCACCATACATTTATTATACACCTACACAATAGCAATAGTGTTAGTTTCTGAATAACAGCATAACAAACAGGGGCATATACAGGTTAATTAGTAATAAAGTTGATCTCAGTTAATTCATAGGTTTTCAAAGTATTTTAGGCTAGATGGATTCTTGCCAAGGCTCCAAGCTTGTGAAACAGTGATTCATGGCTAATAAGGGCAAATGCCCTAGAGATACGAATATTTGTTACCCCAACATGCTGACCTTTTCCCAAAGAGGCAGAAATTTAATTATCCCCTTTGAAAAGCGCAATTATAGAAAAAGTCAAAACCTGATTTATATTCAGTTTCTGCATTTTTCACAGATAAATAAGTAGGGAGAAAGAGAAACCAAAGGAACACTTCAAATAACCAGAACCAAAATCAGTACACACATGTGCGTGCTTCTCCTGCTACTCATTCAGATTTTGCCACCTCTTTCCATTTCAGCTCAGAGGCCATTTAACACAAAACTTTCTTTACAGCGAAGTCAAAACTCAGAAAGCTGTCTCGTCTCTTTTTCTCTCTGTGTCTCATCTCTGGTTGGCATTAGTCTTCACTGGCAAGGTAAGTAACTGGACAGAGAGGTCAGCAACACGTTCCAAGTGACAGAGGCAAGCGTGTAGCTGCCAGTCCCAGATTCGTCACTAGCAGATGCCACAACATTGCCACAGAGGCAGGTTTTGCAGGAGCTGTTGCTTTAACTAAGTGCAAATGACAAGTAATAGGTGGCTGTGGTCAGGGATAAAAAAGTTAAATTTTGTGAAACTAGTCAAAGACTAATCAAAGACTATATTTTTCACCTGTTTATCTATATATGAAATTATCTGCTCTTTTTCATGTACTGACTCCTCCAGTGGCTAAAATCATGATGCTGCATAAATGTGCAAAGTTAGTAATTGTCCATGGTTAAGGCAGCTACATTAAAAAATAACAAAAAGGCCTACTTAATTATAAATGGAAAACAAGCTGAATGCAGATTAGCTGACACATTTTCATCAAGTACACTTCTTTAAAACTGATCTGAGCTCTGATCTGCTATACTCACATGGGATCTCTTGGGAATGTCTCTCCTGGAAGATCGTGTCTTAATTTGCTTGGGTAGTATTTTTAGCAATTTGATGTCTTCCTCCCCCTTTCCGGCCAATGAAATAAATCATATTGTGGTCATTAAGTAAACCCATTCATCCAGCTCCATTTGCTATAATTCTGCCTGCTACTGTGTAGCCTAGGGCTATTGATCAAGCATAGCATTCCCATCCAAGAGTGTGCATGTGAGCATGTGTTTAATTAGAAACTTAATTTATCGCAATGACAGCATGGAAACTTTTAAGCACAGGAATTCTTAGCCCTATTTTCAGCTCTTAAAAACATAGATGCCTTCTTTGATTGAAGACAGCTTATTTCATTTATACAAAAAATATTTCCATAATTAAAATTAATTAAAATTAATTTATATTAAAAAAATAATTCCATTTTTTCTCTACACATTTCCTCTAAGAGCTTAGGAGCCTTACCAAGGCTCCTAACAGAAGTTACTTAAAGCAATGTATTCTTCTGCAACATTACAGAATCACAAACTCACACGGACTGGAGGGCACCTCCAACCCCCTGCTCAGGTCAGAGTCACTTACAGGAGGGTGTGCAAGACTGTTGAGCCTCTTAATATCACTGAGTATGGAGATTTCATAGGCTCTGTGGGCAACCTGTGCCAGAGCTCAGCCTCGCAATAATAAAGTGTTCAGCCTTGCTGAAGCCAAGATAAACAACATCCACCTCTACCCCTTGTCTACCGAGCACATCATTTCATCATAAAAGGCTCTCAGGTTGGTCAGGCATGATTTCCCCTTCATAAATCCATGCTGACTACTCCAAATCATCTTCCTCTAATTCATGTTTGGAAATGGTTTTGCAGAGACGAAGGTAAGGCTGAGTGGCCTGTAGCTCCCTAGACCCTTCTTGAAGATGGAGGTGACATTTGCTTTGTTCCAGTCCTCAGAAGCCTCCTTCAACCACCACAATGTTTCACAAATAATGGAGAGAGGCCTGGCAGTGACAAGGGCCAGATCTCTCAGCACTCGTGGCTGCAACCCATCAGGTCCCTTGTGTACATTCCGGTTGTTTAAATGTTCCTTCACCTGGTCCTCCTCCACTGAGGGTAAGTCTACCTTGCTCCAGACTTACCCTCAGGTCTCAGGTGCCTGGGATTCCTGATGGCAAATCTTACCAGTAAAGAATGAGGTGAAAAAGGCATTGAGAAACCTGGCATTTTCCACGTCTGCTGTCAGCAGGTTCCCTGCTCCATTTCAGCAGCAGGTCCATATTTTCACTGGTCTTTCTTTTGCTGCTGAAATATCTGTAGACACCTTATTTGTTGCCCTTCACAGCCCTCACCAGATCCAACTCTCAGTGAGGTTTGGCTTTCCTAACCCTGTCCCTGCACACCTGGACAGTGTCTCTATATTTATCCCAGGCCACCTGCCCCTTCTTCCATGCCTTGTATACATTTTATGTTTGAGTTTAGTCAAGAGCTCTTGGTTTACCCATCCAGGGCTCCTGCCACCTTTGTGAGGTATGAAGGGGGCCAAAGGGACTGTGCGCCTAGCTAGATTTACAGTTTCAGAGCAGGATCATGTTGTCACTTTGTGCCTGAAGCATTGAAGGTTGTCACAATCATTTATTTTTGGCACTCTAAGACATGCAACTATTATTTTTCTCCTGCGCCCCCCCCCCCCCCCCAAACACCCCCCCACACCA
>VZRU01017880.1:93275-250141 GCA_013398155.1 Pedionomus torquatus | reverse complement strand
CCAGGAAACCACCTCCTAGAGACTGTGATGCCAAACACTCATCCCACCCATTCTGGGGACCTCTCCTCTGAGGACACACAGCAAGTAAGCTCCCAGTTTTATGATGGAGGTCACTGTCCCTCCCTCGTGGCCATGGCTTTGCTGGCCTCAGGGTGAGCTGCAGCAAACGGCTGTGTTAGCGAGGGGTCTCCACTTTGCCTGCCTGCCTGCCTGGAAGGGAGATGGATTCAGAGCACAGTCTAGGGTCACTGCCTGATGAACAGGTGCAGTGAAGATATGAGCTGAATGACATAATGAGCAAAAGTGTAAGGGTGGCTTAGAATGAGACTGTAAGGACCACTGGTTTATCACTGGCGTACTGAAACCTTAGAAAATTCACATTCAAGGAATGTGGAATTTTCATAATTTCTTGGTCATAACATGGCAATCTCAAGATCTATTGCACAGCTAAAACTTAGATTACAAAAGGCAAATTGAATGTCCATATTTTTCATATGGATTATTAGAATTAAAATGCATGATACACCACCTCCCTTGCTCTCCTTCAAATGAGACCCTTCTCCAGCTCTCTCATTAGCTTCAAATCATGTAGACTTTACTCATTGGCTAAATTTCTGAGTTATTTCCTTGCCAAAATACTGTTTTTTTTCCCTAATATTTCTGTACAGAATATGGCTATACTTATTTCCAGAACAGAAACAGCTCCCTCCTCTCTTATGAGGCTTCAGCTGATGCGCATCTGCTAAGATTAAAGGAAAATCTGTGGTAGGTATGCTTTGATTTGAGCATTTACTACAATATACCTGCAAAGATGCCAGCACAATTATCCAATATAGTACACACTCTTTTAATTTATTATTCTATTTATATATTTATTTATTCATTTATTTCCAACATAGACAGTACTGCATTAAGTAATACTTCATTGCCAGCAACCATAAGGTGCTGTCAAGAAACTGGCAAAGAGAAAAGCACAAATAGCCTCAAGGTTTGTCCTCTTCCCAAACAATACACCCCTGGCCACAGCTGCTAGAGAAGAGGGAAGAAGAGCTTGCACTCCTGTCAGGTATATCCTTTAACTTAACGGTTTACACTATTTTGGAAATAATTAGGAAATATACCAATTCATCCACATCCTAAGTTTTGTCCCTGGACACTGCATCTTATTATACTGTGCGCTTGTTCAAACAAGAAAACAAAAATAAAAAAGCAAACTGGAGGCTGACTTTTAAAAATTTTCTGTTGTGTGCCACTCTATGTCCAGCACTAATGAACCTCACTGGTTCAAACAAGAAAACAAAAACAAAAAAAGCAAACCAGAGTTTGACACTTAAAAATCTTCTGTTGTGTGCCACTCTATGTCCAGCACTAATAAAGCAACATAAATGCGGCAAAGAAATGAGAAGTACCTGTGTTCTCTACAATAACTTGACAACATTGTCATTTCAGAACCCTGGAAAATCCATGTTTTATAAATATTTAAAACATCCTCTTTTTTGGTCATCAGAGGGCAAAAAATTCACTCATGCAAAACATTGCCACCCACTGAAGTGTGAAGATATTGTTCTTTAGACACAGAAATACAGTTTTCTACTACTAAATAGATTATGTCTGATATCCCTCCACTAGTTTGATGTTCAATATTTCCCCAAATGCATTGCAACTGCTGAGTTGTGTTGGTTTTTTAAGAATTTATTGGAAAACACATATACCTCTAATGCTTCTCTCTTGTGTTTGTTACCACCAATAAATGCATCAACTTCTCATCCGCTTTGGGAGGATAAAGCTATTTTTACCACACAAATCACTGTTTTGTGATTTTCATCTCTGTCTAAGAACCTCTGTGCAAAGCAGAGCATAGAGATGCATATTCCCTCACTGGGACAGACACAGTAGAGTGCTGCTCCACAAATACTGTGACACTTTAAAGAATCAGTCCTTCCCCATGGTAGTTTGTAGCATTTTAAGGAAGACAGTGAGTCAAAAGCAATGTTGTAATGAAGGGGTTACCAGGAACAGGACTCTAGGGGCTTGAAAAAGAAAAGGTTGAATTTCTCTTACACTTGTTGTTTTCTTCTTTTTTTTTTTACTTATTTTTCTTGCCTTATCCTCTACCTGCAGGGGGCAGTTCCATCTCAAGGACATTTGCCCCCAGTCACCCCTCAAAGGCAGGTGACATGGCGGTGTGCTCTCCCTGTTTTTCCCCCTCCTTCCCCCACCCCAGCTCCTGCTTGGGTCTTGGCCATCATAACATCATTTGCAATAAATTGCACCTGGACTTTGGGGGATGGCTTGTAACATTGCCAAAACATTGTCTGAAGTGGGGACCTAGATACTTTGTTCCTGTGAGAAGACTGTACGTCAATTATCTTACTGTATAAATAGTGGACAGCCCAAGAGCCCTTTAAGCTCTCCAGTACGGCAGCAGGCTGCACGCCAGAATCTCCTCTTTGTGAGGATACTCACTTAAGGTTCTGTTCCTTGAGGATGAGAGATTCCTGTGCTGCAACAGATTCTCGGTAAGTGACTAACAGCATGCTAAAACTTTGAAAACTTAGCTAAGTGATATAAAGGATTGATTGTGCATATATAATCCTTTAGACATAAACCGTTGACCAAGTCTGGGACTAGGATTGGATCCAACCGCACTTAGACCCCTCTCTGAGAAGGAGTTTAGAAAGCAAGGGGGTCCTTTCTGAATCTTCTGACTCAACAGGAGGGTGCCCCTGACAGTTTGTCTGACCCTGTCCTCTGTGCAGCAAATTAACAAGTGTACCTTGGCATCGAATCTCGTAAAATACTGTTACATTTATTACTAATTTTGTTAAATCTCCGTTTCACCTTAATAAATATTTCATTACTTCTCTCTTATGAGTGAAGTCAATCACTCTGCCCGCGACATGACAGCACCTCATTTTTTTCTATTCTATTCTCCAAATGCACTTTTCTACATTTCCTCTGTTTCTTCCAATGATATTACATCTGTGCCAAATTTTTTTTGACTTCATGTGATTTTTGACTTCTCTGTTGCTACTTGCAATTAACTAAATAATTATCATTCATCCACAGAGGCTTTACATAATTTATATTTCAGATTTTACTTTGCAGCATAACCTCCCAATCTTTTTGCAAATTATTCTTTTTTTTTTTTTGTCCTCAGAGTTCTTTGCTCATAAACACTGCCAATCTATTTTACTTAATACTTTCCTGGTTGTATTAAATTGAACCATTTACATGTTAATACACCTGTATTTGTATCCAAAATCCATCCCTAATGATTGTGGTACTTATAATATCCATTTTACTTAATAAAATTCAGTCTGAAGTTTTTCCTTGCTGAGCTGCCTGTAACACATACTGATATAAAAATGACTTCTACACAAAACTCTAGTCCTCCTTATTAATGACTGAATAAATTATACAAATTAAAATTCCCTAGATATCACTGCAGTCACCAATCTAATGCTCTCAGCTATCTGTGAGTGAGCTTCCCTACCCTGAACCACATGTGGCAAACACTTTTTCCTTCTCCCTCAGTACTTCAATTTAAACTGATTCCATATTACCACATTCCCCTTCATTTTTAATTATCCTCATCACAAGTCGAAAAGAGTTATTAACTCACAGTGCTAACCTTCCCCTACTTTGCCTTACCAAATATTCTGATGCAGAGAGTGTCCTCCAGATTCCTAATTTAATCACGGACATGACACACTACACAAATAAGAATTGACCCGGGTTTACCCACAATTTTGTATATAGTATTAGTAAAATAAAGCCTTATACCTACTGTCAATAGAAAGACTATTGAGGCCTTGTATAGACTTTCTGTGCCAGTATGTTATTTGTAGAGCCTAGGAAGCTTAGAAATCAACCTGTAGCCACTAGTGTTAAGGACTTCTGACAAAGTTAACTTGCTCACCCAGCAACTCTCCAAAGCTCTTGCAACAGCATTATTAATGCTGTTGTTCAGTATCTACTTTTAGGTTTCTGTGAAAAGTCATACATCTGCCTCATACCATTCAGTTGTAAGCTTAGATAAATGTTTAAATGAGAACTTTCATGAAAAAAAAATGTTTTTCTTTGAATTCCAAATAAAGGAAAATGTACACACACACACTTCTATGAAGTGATTTAAGATTAACATTTTAAAGTTGTTGTTTTAATAAAGAACAGGATGACCAGCCTTGTCTTTCTCCCCAAACATCATCAAACAGCCTTTCCAGAGCCAACAGATTTTGGGATTCAGAAGAGTAGCTTTTCTTTCTCCTAAGCCTCTATTTAAAACTTCCAATCTTTATAGCAGATTTATTGCTATATTCATAATAAAGGAAATGTAAAACTGAATTAAAGTATCAGCAAGATGCAGCAGTGCCAGAGACAAATTTTCTTTAGATTTGCAGTCTGAGACCAAAATTGCTTTCACTGCTTCCCTTCTCTCTACCAAGTAACTATTGCCCCATTTCTTTTCCTCATATCCTTGGCAGATCAACTGGGTGAATGTGGTGCAACCCCCTGCCAATTACTTGTTCATAGCTATGGAGAGACTGGCAAATTTTTCAGACTTTTCCTTAGCTAGAGGTACTAATTTGAATATGTCTCCTCCAATAGTTGTCATGACACTTGTAGAACTGAAATAAACTTGGAAAATCTCTATCTTTCCATCCTACTTGGTTTTAAAGATGATCCATGGGTTCAAATGCTAACAGAAAACAGAAAGAGAGTGGACATAGGGGACAGCATACAAAACCAAACTTCCTTTTTTTCAGGAGGCTAGGTTAAAAAGTAGGAAACTGAATTATCCCTGTCCAATCCACACTTAATTGTGTGCCTCAGATGGAACACCGTGCCCATGAAATAAATTTTTCATATTTCTTCTCTAAATTTGTAGTGTTAAAGAAAATCAATTTCTGATTACTTGCTTATCTGTAAGAGTACTTCCTTACTGCTTCCCTCATATGCTAAAAGCCAGCAATCTCTGTTTCTTGATACGGCTTAACCATGTGATCAATCCTCATGCACCTGACCAATACTAATGCACCTTGAACTACAGGTAATGAAAAATAAGTATAAAAATATGGCATTTGTTCTCCTCGTACATAGAAAATGTATTCCCTTTTTCTGCCAAATACCAGAACAGTGTCATGGACCACAAACTTTAAAAAAAAATATCTAGATTTCTGCCTGTCTAAAGATGACTTGAAACTTCGGGATGCACAATGAAAAATTACTATCTGGAGAAGAGGACTTCTCAGGCATATGCCTGCACATGACCTAGTTTATAAAGTAACACAACCTGCCCAGCTGCATTACATGACTATCTTAGAAATATAGATGGCTATTTTAGAAATAATTATGCAGATAAGAGCATGTACAAGATAGCCCATAGTGTGCTACAGAGGTTGCTCCGCCTCTTGAGCTGTAATATACTATGATACGCTATTTTAAATCTATACATCAATGAAATTTACCTACAAGGTATATGTGCTCAGCTGTACAATTCAGCAGCAGGCGATGGATCAAGAACACCAGATAAATTAATGTAAGAAAGTATTTTTTGCTTATCTATTTAGCCAATCCTGTAGTATTTAGCAGGTCAGATGTTTGTACGGCTATAAAACTGTGTTTATCTGAAAGTCAGTACTCTCTCTTCACACAGGTTTCTCAAACTCACCTCAACACCTGCCCTTCTGCACTATCCACTTGTGCCACATGAACAGTTTGCAGAGCAAGTGGTCTCACGGCATAGCTTTCTTGCCTTGATTTATCAGGGGGAGACAGAAGAGCTGTGCATCTTGCTCTAGGTGAATGCATACAAGTTTACATTTCATATCAGTAAGAAAGGCATTTGAAACCCTGTAAGCCTGTAAAAAAAAGAGAAGTTTGCCCCCGTCTAATATTGCACTGACTGGCATAAGAATATGATTCTTCCTCTCAGCCTATCTGCCCTTAAACTATTACAAGGAAAAATGCACAGAGTAAAGATAACTTGCATTTCTGTCAGAACAATTTAAAACATTGTTTTACTTTTTTTCTTTTTTTTTTTTTTTTCTGTGGCAGACTACGTACTTGACAAAAAGCCTCTCAACTATAATTTCTTCCTTTCCGTCACACTACTTAACTATTTTTTTCAAGGCTTTATTTGGAAAGCTAGTAGATCTTCTGTTATTTATTATAAGGATAGCAAAGTCTAGAAATATGATCAGAGTAATGGACTGGGACAAGAATACAAAAACACTTTCTGCATCCTATACTCTTTATCAATCCCTGGCTGCCATTAATTTTTCTATGTCTTCACCTCTTCCTTAGCATCTTTTTTGATTATTTTTTTTTTCTTCTGGCTCTTCTCCTTTTCTGCAGACTTAAAATACACCAGTGTTTTAAAATGATAAATCAAATCCTCCTTTATTCTCTTTTATCCACTAAAATTCATCCAACTGATGTACACTCATGACTTTATAATAATTTCTGAACTACATTTTCTTTAATCTGATCCATTTTAAAGCCAGAAGGATCTGATTTTGAAGTGCTTTCTGCAGCCACAGAACTTAGAAACTTTTTTTTCTCCCTAAAATAAATGATGACATTTTATCATAAGCCTTTCACTCATTAAAACTTTAAGAGAAACAAAACTGTTGCAAAACTCATGATAAAACAGAGTGAACAGCACAACTGTACCTTCTATCCATCTTCAATGTGCTAAAAGGGAGTCAAGAAGAAAAGGGAAACAACCACAACAGAAAAGTACAGCTTGAAGAAATAGGTCAAATAAGTCCCATTCTCTTATACTGATGTTTTAGAAGCATCCCTCCTGTGCAACAACTGTGTAACATGCGTATGGTCCTTGGCTGACAGCACATATTCCTTCTAGAAGACGGCTGATTTGGATTAATATATTCATTGTATATTTTGTGTCTGTGCTCAGAACAAATGTACACCCACATATTTATGTACTATCATTGTTTCATTGTGTGAAAAACATATTGTTTGAACTTACTCAAACTACCAGTATTAATAAATCATATGATAAAATACATTTGATACATCACTTCTGTCAGTAAGCCGAGAAAAGAAAAAAAAATAATTTGCTTCATGCATATGTTTTAGGGACATTTTGTTCTTGCTCTTCATTGTTTCACTTTTCCTGACTCCAGTCAGAAACTCAGCAAATGAGGGCTGACTTGTTTAGCACCCTCCAAATGTGCTGAAATAAGTTTAGTCACAGCCCACACAGAATGCTATTTTTATTTACTGTAGCCCAAATCTGCTTTACAAGTGAGGATCATGGATCAAAGATCAGCCAGTAGGCAGCAGATTTTTTTTTTCCCAAATCTTGATGGTGGAAAAAGACAAAAAAAATGTCACTTAGTAAGCTTTCCAGGAAATACATGTAAGTATCATGCAAGTGAGTTTTATATGAAACATACAAAGATCTTAAAATGGGTTCAATCAAGCAGCAGGATATATTAATCATAAAAGCGTGTCAACAAATTTTGACAATGTGATTCTCCAACTGTTATAAGGCTTATTTTGTTTCAAGCCCACATCAACTCTTTGCTTTTTTTTTTTTTTTTACTATTAAAAAACCTATTTCCCTTAAATAGACTATCTAAAATGCTTTTAAGACATTTTTATGGCATATCTGATGATACAATGAAGTCCTTTTGTCTCCTAAAAATATTCTTAAAAGGGTGTTTTCGTTGGGCTTTTCTTTTTCCACACCAGGTTACACACTGATAGATGACATCATTAGTAGGCCATCTCTAGCCCAGTTTCTCCACCAGATGTATATATTTTTAATGATTCTTCCTTGTCAGAATGAGTGAGATTTTACTGGTTGCTATACTGAAAGTGGCAGGCAGTTGATGGAGTACTCTATGGATCTGTCCTTCCATTCAGTTTCTTGGAGGTGTACAGCTTTGGTTTTAAACACTATAATTCCATGTCAGATGAGATGATGAGATATATATAGGTTTAAGGGGTCTATTCAATAAGCCATAAATTCTCTAGGTGACTCTTGATATTACTATACAGTTGGGGTTCCTTTGCCCCTTTCAGCTCAACAGACTGCTTTATTTTTTTCACATTCATCTAGAAGTTCATGGTTATAATTAGACAAAAAAACAAAAACTAAAACAACAACAACAACAACAAAAACCAACACAGAGAAGCAGAAAGGAACAAGGCATGGTCTTTTCTCTCTGCAATAAAGATTGTGTTCTTCTCTCCAACCCTACACATGCACAGTGTGCAACCCCTACTTAAGATCACAACCTTTGTGCCCCACTTGCTTTCTGCCTCTTTATCCTAATTGGGTCAGAGTAAAATTTATATTCCTCTCTTTGACAGCCAGAGAGGAAAGAAAAGAGGAGAGGGAAAGGGGGAATGAAGAAAGAATAGTCACCAGACGTAGGTTTCTTAGATCCTTGGGGACTTGCTTAGTTTGAGAACAGCCAGTTTAGAAAGAAACTTAAAATTCTTCTAAAAGAAGGTGCAAGCCCAGCATCAAGTACTAGTTGAGAACCTTTTGTAATACTCCTACATGTACATACTCTTATATGCATCTGGTATTATGAGGCTGTGACTAGCTGAAAGGTACAAAAGACTATTATTTTGGCCCAGCAAAAATTTACCCTGTCATTCAAGCTTCACCTCCCTATCTTGACAGAGGCTTTTATACATTTGCTCATCTCTCCTGTCTTCAGGCTGGATTCTCTTGTAAACATATGACCAGGGCTCACAACTAATTGCATTAATGGGTTGGACCCATTTCTACTGCCCAATACACTTGTGAAACAAGTTGTCACAGAAGCAGTAGAGCTACGTTAATACAGAGCTCTGTCAAGGTGAATGTCTTTACATCAAGTAGTTATTTTGTTAAGGACTGAAGACTTTTTGTTAAGGACTAAAGACTTTGAAAATGGAAAATCTATCACTTATGCATGCAGTTTCTTACACTTGTTAATCACTTTCGCATCCGCTATTTCTCACGTGAATCCATGCAGCTACAGTTTGCATGTACTGGATCTCTTTTTTCTCCTTTATATTACAGAGCAGTTACTACCTAGACATTTTTCCACTGGGAGAGATTATCAATACAATCAAAGAAATCTCTCAACCTGCTTTTCCACAAATTAAACTTGTGTTCTATATGTCTCTCTTAAAATACATGGCATTTTTTACTCAGTGCTTAATTTTATCTTCTTTTCTCTATCTATTCTACCAAACCTGTGGTAGATAGTCAAGTGAATATTCTGCAGCTACTGAGGTAGAACTCAGTCCTTTCCCATCCTTGTCATTCCTTGTGCAGCTAATAGCAACTTAAGCACTTCTTGCTACTGCACAGTTTTGGGAGCTCATGCTGATCTCCACTGCAAATTCTGCCCCTTCTGAATTGCTGGCCATTAAGAAGCAGTTCTGAATTGGAGTGTCTACTTCAAGTCAATATTTTAGCAGTGTCAAACACCTCTCAAAAAACTTTTAGTGTAAGTAAAAATCTCTTTCTGTTTGATCTAATCCACTGATTTATGTTATGTAAACATCCTATGTCAGCTAAATGTGTTAATACAATCAATGGCATTTAAAGTGGCAAGACAAATTAAAAAAAAAAAGAGAATAGATTAGAGTGTCTGTAAGGACTGAGTGATTTATAGCCCAAGATATTTTGCAGTAATGTCACTACTAAAATGCTTTTAGGTCAAAATTGAAATATATTGCATAAAACATTAATTTAATGAAAATTGAGTGTAGGAGCTGGATTTTACACTAGCCCATATTCAGGAAATGTATCTTTCAGTACCAAACTAAAGTGCTTCAACTAGGAATGTGCTTGTTCTGCTAATAGAGAAACAAATTGCTCAGAAATTCAGCCCATCTAAAATCTTAGTTTGTACCTGACATCTCCTATGGTTAAATTTATGTCACTGAAAACGCCTACACCACTGCAAGATTCTTGGTCCCCATGTGCAGTTGTAGAGAGATACCTATGCCTGCCCCACAATGGACCATGTTAATCTTGGGTAAAAGGTCCATGTCCACACTGAATAGGATTATTATTCCTTGTAGGGTTTAATTAAAAAGTTTTGGGTGCAGCTTGAAGACATACATGACTAGGTAAGGATGCAAAGTGTGCAGGAATTGCGTTGGAGGTGTGCAGCGAGCCAACAGAGTCCAACCTGTTGCATTTGCATCCGTATGGTACCGGGGTGGTTCTAGGACCATTTCCCAGAGCTACATCACATTTCCCTCTCAGAATGAATTAGCTGATTTGCTGTGAAAGACATTTCAGGAGTGAACTGCCTTATATTGTGCATGATAACGACATAAGGAGCCAGGACTTGAATCGAGGTATAAATTATTTGATGGTGTAGATTTAAAGGATTAGTATTCTAGGCATCCTAGGAAGTATCTACTGTGCTTAAAAAAATAACAAAAACAAAAATAGAAGGATTAAAGAGCACATCTGAACACTAAACTCCTGATCTCTACATATCTAATCATTATCTTATTCTCTTAGTTTGCTTTGGCCCTCACGAAAAACTGCCCAGATCAAGACTGCCATATAGTGGGAGGTGTCCCTGCCCATGACAAGGGGTTGGAACACAATGATCCTTATGGTCCATCCCAACCCAAACCATTTTATGATTCTATATTCTTAAGGATGCTAGATTTTCAGTGCCTTTGCTTTCAAGCATTAGGATTGGCCTCTTGCCTTTTTTTAAATTAGCAGGATAGGTATATCTCATTTCGTCTGGGTGAATTCAAGCCTATGGATTTTATATTGATAATAAAATTATTTCAGCAATATTTACAGTTCTTACAGCAATATTTAGTACAGACCATGGGCACATGAAAAACATTCTGTTTTCTTTTGTCTTACAGATTTTTGCAGTGAACCAGCAATTAATGAAAAAACAATAAACTTGTTATCTTAAATTATTTGATAAAACAAATTATTGCATTCACAGTATATGACTATAATCTTTGTAAAATTTCCCAGTGGATGTCATGTTGCAGAAGAAACATGAAATTTTCTAAGCCCATCATTAGCTCGTCATGTGAGTATAGTATAAACGTATATAAAGTATAAATACAATTTTTTGGGGAACATAATGAGTCAAAAAGGTCACTTTGTTACCAATATATTGAAATATATGAGTACACATATTTTAATCACATTTTTATCAGTGAAGATCTTGCCTTCTCTTAGCTGAGTCCTCCTATGTGTAGACATCATACTGTAGACATCATACTGGCAAAATAGAACCTATGCATACTTTAACTCACCTGAAATATCTCTGCTTGCCTTAGCCACTTTTTTCAAGGGAAAACCACAACTGGGTATGGCAGAAGCATTAAATTTGTATAGACTAGTCTCTCCATTAGCTTTCAAAAATTAATTACACTGGAACAGTATGTTGTTAACTAAAAAATTTTTCAGACAACTAAGTTTCCATGAAAGACATTGAGATTCAGGCTCCTAGGAACTTAACTCTTTTGAAAAATTACGTTAAGTTCCTAAAAATTATCTAGGTACTTTTGGAGGATACAGCCTAAAGAAATATTCTCATGTTCTAGAATAATTCTTCATAAACTGCAGCATGAGAAACAGCACACTTTTTTCTGATATATTACAAAATAAGAAGAATTAGTAAAAATAAACAGGCCATAGCCATCTGTTGCAATGCACACAAAGTATGAAACATCTATAAAATATAGTGAGATGCATGAATTATCTGTTTGTTTTACACAGAGATACATTGCACCCATCAAATACAGGAATTGTGTAATAATAATCCAGTAGGGAGAGCTAGAGCGTAATACTTTTGCCAAGCGCTTAATGGCAAACATTCAGACCGCATAAGCAATTAGAGAAGACGTTGCTATTACGGTATGCATTTCTGAAGGACCTCTCCAAAATGCCTAAGCTCTCTTATTTACATTTTGGCTTGCATTTGTTGCCTCAAAGAAAGAAACCAAACTTTCCTCTCCTCAACGTGAAGCTACTAACTTCCAAGCCACTTACTTTGCAGCTGCCTTCACAGACACACAACCACGCCCTTCCACAGCTGGTTGCCCACCCTGTCCTGAAAACATCTTGCATCAAAACCCAAAGACTATGACACTCTGGATTCAGTATGATCTCCAGAACAGTGACAACAAATTACCAGCTAAGTCAGTACATTTTAGTATGGAGTACTGGTCCCATTTTTCTTTGGACTTTGAACTTTGCAATAAACTTTGACTTTGGTCTAACCACTGCATTCATTGCTTGGATTCAGTAGTAAATCAGCCTTAATTATTATGTTCCTACATGGTTTCATGTCAGCAAAGCGTACAGATTTGCAGCTTCCAATAAATAGAAAGTTATTTGAAATGTGATGAAACCAAGATATATTGTATAAAAATATTCTAGTTCATTGTTTGTCCTTATTTGGATGGATTTTATGCCCTTCTGCATTTTATATAGCTGTAAATATTACAACTCTATACAAGATAGATAGATCGATACATGGAAAGATACCTGTAGAATGGATAAAACTGTACAGGCCAGAATTCTCCAACCCAGGGCAGTGCCTGCAGGTGCTTGATGCTGGTGCTTGATGCTGGAAGCCCTTCCTGCTTCCCTCCCTCCCCATGTGATTTAAAATCATACGACTGCAACGTATTAACAAATCTTCCAAATCTTTTCAGCTCTTTTTGCAGAGTCATGTAAGAAATACAGCCCGGTTATAAAAAGACCTGCTCCATGAAGGAATTTATTTACCTGGTGTTCTTGCAAGTGCCAGTTGGAACCAGTTACAGTGTAGAGCAGAAATTCATGTGCAGAACTGCATTACAGATCACTGAGAGGCATAACACAAGCACCACACAAAGGAAATCTCTGACAAACGCCTCAGTTCAGAGTGATTGCTGAGCAGCTTGTGCTAATAACAGCAGGAAAATTACTGAGCAGAGAATGAAGCAATTAAAAGCTGTACTGGGTTTGGCACATTCCTGAGACACAGAGGGCAACTGAAGAAATTTAATAATGCGGCAATCTACATTTAACAACACTAAAAATACCCACTCACAAAATTTATGTCTGTCTAAAAATAGTCAATTCAAAAGCATCCAGATTATCAGACTTTTGTGCATAAAATTGTAGTGTAGACATTTGGACAGTAATGAACATCACATAATAGTTATCCAGAAGGTAGAGTGAAGTTTATTCAGAAAGTGTATTTGCCTAGGGAGTTATCCAGAAAGTAAAGAAAGAATACAGTGGTCTGCTAACACTTGGAAAAAATGATCAATGGTCAGAGATCCAATCTTGCACCGCTGAGTTGTGTTTGACAAGTGTTTAATGTGATAGAAGGAAAATATTAAAGGGGAATTTGAGAAATGAGAATCTAATTAAACATGCCCTCTACCTGAAATATTTTGACAGTAATAAAAACTACACTGTCAACGGGTGCCATCAGTCCTTCTAGCACATTACTGTCTTTCTACAATGAAAAAAAAAAAATCCTCTCCTAATAAAATAAAAAAATAAAAAATGTTGTACCCACAAAATAAAATCATGATTTCACAATAGCATTTGCATTAAAAATGCAATTTTTCCAGGCAGAAATTTATGCAACATAGTGACACGCAGATGCATCTGAGCACTATTACCCTTGATGGCAGGGTGGAAATGGTGTTCAAGCAACAAAACACTTGCCAAATAGGAACATGAAGGTGGGCACAGATTCATATTTTTCACTATGAAATAGCAAAATAGAACCAGTATAACAGGTGCTGTCCCCAGCTAACCTCTCGTTTGGGAGAAAACTGAAAAAAACACGTCTGCACCATCAGAAACTGATGTCAGAGTCATTTGGGGCTAAATAACAACACAAAAGATGAAACACTCGCTGTAATTTGTGATTTCGAGAGCTGCTATTACTTTGGGAAGGCTGTGCTATCATGTGCGATAGGGAGAGATGGCAACTGCAGCTGTGCTGTCATAACAAGGTTAACCCCGCAGTCACGGGAAGTTGTCAATCTAAATGGAGACGTATTGTGGAGGACCAGGCTCAACTTTCCCTTCCTCCCCAGGGGAGGGGGACCAGGGGAGCTGAGTCACTTGTCTTGCCCAAGGACACCTCAGCAAGGCAATTGCCACCACAGGCTGAGCCAGGCTATGAGCTCATGTCCATTTCGGTTGATAAAATTGCAACTAACAGATTTATTCTTTCACAGTGGCAGCAGCAGCTCTGCTGAAATTTGCACAGAATTGAAGGACATGGTGTTTCATGGAAAGGTTAGAGTTGTAAGGGACCTTAAAGCTCATATTTCAGAGGATAGCAACAGATTAACAACAGAGGATTATGCACGTTGATTGATATTACCGGTACATTTGACTGGAAAATGAAGGTGTCAGGAATGGGATGCTGAATTGGCTCTGGGAAGAGACAACTGAACACAGGGCTTGTGCTGTGGTATGCAGCTCATGGCTGAGAATAACAGAATCACACAGAATTATCAAGGTTGGAAGGGACCTCTGAGATCACTGAGTCCAACCATACACATCCTTTCAGAGAAAAAAAAAAAAAAACACAAAACAAACTACAAAGAAAAACACAAAAAACTGAACCCCACAAAATGAATCACCCAACCCAACAATCTCAACCACTAAAGCATACCCTGAAGTGCCACATCTACATGTTTCTTCCATACCTCCAGGCACGGTGACTCCACCACCTCCCTGGGCAGGCCATTCCAGTGCCTGCCCACACTCTCAGTGAAGTAATTCTTCCTAATAGCTAATCTAAACCTTCCCTGCTGCAACTTTAGACCATTTCCTCTGGTCCTCTCATTATTCCCTTGGGAGAAGAGGCCAGCACCCTCCTCTCTACAACCTCCTTTCAGGTAGCTGTAGAGGGCAAGGAGGTCTCCCCTCAGCCTCCTCTTTTCCAAACTAAACATGCCCAGTTCCCTCAGTCTCTCCTCATATGATTTGTTCTCCAGACCCCTCAACAGCTTGGTAGCTCTCCTCTGGACACATTCCAGCACTTCAATGTCCTTCTTGTAGTGAGCAGCCCAGAACTGAACACAGTGCTCAAGGTGAGGCCTCATGAGTGCCCAGTACAGAAGCACCATCACTTCCCTACTCCTGCTGGCCACGCTATTCCTGATACAAGCCAGTATGCTTTCTTGGCCACCTGGGCACACTGCTGGCTCATGTTAAGCTGTCTGTCCACCAATACCCCCAGGTTCTTTCCTTCTAGACAGCTCTCCAGCCACTCTTCCGCGAGCCTGTAGCACTGCTTGGGGTTGTTGTGATGGAAATGCAGGACCCAGTGCTTGGCCTTATTGAGAAATTTGCCTTATTGGCCAAATGAGAAGTTGCTCAGCACTATGTAAAATAGACTACTTGGGCCTGAAGAACACTGAAGCAGCTGAGATTCCTTGGCTCCCAGAGGACTGTAGCTTTTAGGGGGCTTGGTGGGCCCCCACCTGCCTCCTGCCCTTTCTCCACACCTCCATTCTTGTTGGAAACACTCAAGTGCAAGTGAAGGTGATGAATATCCCCCCCGCCTTTGCCCCCCTCTCTCTCTGAGATATTCGTCTTAGCACCTTTCACCCAAAATGAAAAATATACCTTTGCTGATGTTTCTTTGGAAATTATGCAGCTTCAAGAGATCACATAGGAAATCAGACCCAGCTTTAACTTGTAATGAAAACTGGTTAAAATTTATGCTGTTCTTCATTTTTATTATTTATTACAGTCCCTGCCCGAGTATATTGATTTTGTGCCAACCTCTGTTCTTGTCACAGTTTTTGTCACACAAATGAGGTTCCAGAAATGTAATGCCTATATTTTAAGAAATACAGTCCTGTGCCATTTCAGGATGACCTTTTCAGTATTCTGCATTCTGATGGGTTGTCCATTTCTGAGGCAGGGGCCTATTTCCCTCTATGCCTTATCCCCTCAACACTTATATCTCAAAAGTAATTTAAACTCAGGTTGAGATATCAATCTCTTTTGTTTGTACTGGCATGCAGAATATATAATCACCTTTCTGGAAAATCAGTGAACTCTGGACATCTTTCTCTTCCCTGTATATGCTTCCATGCAGCCTCTGTGCAGGAATGAAGTTCTAATTACAGTATTAATTTCAGTATTAGAATATGCTAAACTGATGGGATTGTTTTGTTTTTGTTTACAAGCAATTCCAAGTGCAGATAGGAAACAGCACCATGAAACAACAGTTGACTCATATCAGTAGCCCTCAGCGATAAGCAGCTGAACACGAAGGAGTAGAGACCACAAAAACAGATATACAGACTTAAAGAATCATCATAACATCACCACAGGGTGGTTGAACACACACAGGATGCGGAGAAGAAGCTAGCTAACTAGGTCCTACAGTGGAAGGGTGAGTCCTTACACTGTCTGCACGTCAGGCATCTTTGGTAGGCAGTATCCCAACTGCAGAATTTGAATAGCAAAAATAGCCATTTCTGGTAATTCTTTAATAACTTAACCAGCAGTAGCATAAGAAAAAAACACAGGGAGACTTTCTTTAAAAGCATACCTGATTCTTGGGGTTTTCCCTTCATGCTCAGCATGGTAAGAGTCCCTTGCAGGCTTTTGAAGGCATCTGTTCCAGCTAATCACCCCCTATCACACAGATCACAGGAGCTGCCAACTTTTGATTTCTCTTATGACAACTTTAGTATGTGGCTTTTTCCCCCACACCCATTAATTTCTTTTTAAACTGAGTATTTCAGAATACACGTCAAAAGACTGTGAAATTATGTATCCTGAAAAGATAGTTCAATGGGTAGGATATTTAACTAGAATGCAGGAAGCTGAGAATTCTTGTTGGTCCCTGCTATGGCTCTTGTAATCCTGCGCCCCTGAGCCCACGCTCTAAGCCTCTGTTCCCTTGGCAGCACTTTCCATCCATCTATTTAGACCAGTGGTTCCCAGAAGCACGAGCTCAGAGGAAGCTGACAGCTAGCCAGATCTCAACGCAGCAGTGCATGTGTAGTGACTATGATTCATCTGTGACAGATCATCCAGTTTTTGCGTGCACTGTGGAGACAATTTATGTATGCGCAGCAAATCCAGTACATCCAGAATGTATCTGACTTGCTACACACGCTGTTGTCACCTGTGTAGCTTGTGCAGAAGTTCTGGCACATCCTGAACACATCAGGCTCATAGCGCGTGTGCACTTTTTGTGTGCATTTATTTCTGCCCGGAAAATATATGAGCTGTGAGAGCCTCAAGGATGTGCAATGGAAAATTCATCCTGACACATTTTTACCAGCTGAAGTCCAGCATGTCTACTACACATACACAGGGTAGGCAACTTGGACATAGCTAAGTATTTATTGCTACAAAACATAGGGACCCCTGAATTTTCCAAAAGAAACATTTCATCTGGGGAAAGGGGCGGGGGGGAGAATAAAGCACTAGTTTTTTCCCTAGCCTCATTCAGAAGGAGAGCTAAGCAGTGCTGACTAATGTAGAGCAACTAGGAGGCTGTGTCATCCACCAGCAAGTACAAATCAGACTGGTGCTCTTCACTGCTCAGGTGGGTGTCCTTGGTGCAGTGGCCTGCAATGCTGCCATTGTTTTGATTTGATCAGCATCCAGCTGCTTCTTCTAGGGAGTTGCTGCCTCAAACCCAGGCAGCATCAAGGCAAGCAGGGACCCCAGTCCCAGAAGTCTTTCAGGTATTGCAAAGCAGTGCAGCTTGAGCTGATCCACACTACCTTTCTCTCAATAGACACAGAAAGTTTTGCTGAGCCTGAGTTCATCCCACTGTACCTTTCTTTTAAAGCACAGGATGTTACAGAATAGCCTCTTCATTGCTTACAGAAAAATTACTTTGGATAACATATTTTGGGGATAACATAAGAGACAAAAGGCTCAAACAGAGGGGACATTTGCCCCTCATGCTTTCTTGTCCTGAAATTATTAAAGCACCTAAACTGCAGTTCAGCCAGTTAAAAGGCCTTCCTGTCTTGACAGCACTGCTTCTTGGAAGAACTAATTAAGTCACAGGGAAAAAAACCCACTCTCCTCCAGCAAACAGGCAAACTTTTAAATAACATGTACTTTAGACCCTGAGTATGTAGTTAGAGCTCTGAGCAGTTAGTTATCTTCACACATTTCAAACCTATTACTGTCAAAAATGCAAGAAAACATGAGCAAAAAAATGAAAGCTTACGTGTGAGGCAAAACCTTTCCTGCAGTGAACAGAAACCCGGAAAAGCTTCTAGATCAAACAGTTTAAGGAAATACATTACCATTTTGGATTCATAAAGGTTTTATTACGAGGATTTAACACCTTCTTCTTCAGAAAAAGTTCACCTTAAAAGCTGTCACTTGTCATCCACAATGCCCTGGAGGTTTAGCAGAGGTCTAGACAGAGTTGCAAGTCAGAATTTTATTCAACATTTCCAAGTTGGTCTCATAAAATTCAAGCAAACTTGAATTAACGTTTAGGAAAGACAGATTTGTTGAAAAACATTACTGAGCTGTATAAATAATGTCAGCCAAACAGCAGGAGCAGGGTGTGGGAAGGGGAAAGGATATAATAAATGCAAGCAGGAAACTGTGCGAGTAACAACGTGCAGTTACCCTGTTGTCACCAACGCGGGTCCTAACAATAGCAAACATTTTTAGAAAAGGATATGTAGTAGCTTTGGTAAAACAGGAACTCTTTACTGACATTAACACCTCAATGCTGATTTGTCCCTGCTGAGTACCTGGCCCTTGAGTTCTCTTCTGATCTGACATTGTAGGGAAAATAACAGCCAGACAGTGCTGGATATCATACCAGTCAAAACCAAATAGAAATTACTATTTGTAAATTGCACAACATGCTCTAAAGACACGAACCAACATGAATACTTGCACTTTCCCTGTGAGGACATCAAGGCACAGGCTTGTAGGTTTAGAAACACACAGTTTGAACTCAGCTGTAACAGTGTAGAGTCTCAGGGGCACCAGCTAGGGCCAGTACACCCAGTCCTGTTGGCCTGTTCCTCTTGCAAAGTAGAGGCTGTAGTACTGCTCGGAGGGCGAGAGGGGCCAGGCTAGGCAGAGATCACCAAAGCTATGAAGTGGAAGTGTGAAAAAAAGGTGCCACGCAGCCAAGATTTCCAAGTCCTGGCATGCAGTATATTAGTTGATGGCACGTTGTCCGATTTGTTGTTCTTACGCCTAGCTGCCAAATCACATTAAAAAGAACTAAAACACAATAAACATCTCCTAATATGAGGTTGCCTTGAAACAATGGCTGGAGTTGTCCCAGATATGCTATATGAATATGGGAACTATTCCACAAGATCCTGATGTGTTCACAAAATAATTTCACTTTTAAACTGTTCAAGCCAGCTGTGGGAAAAGCAAAACAGGCAGTTGTTTATGCCAGTAAAACTACTCTCAAGACAAATTATGGGTACAACATCACCTAGAGCCAGGTGAGTAGCAGCAGATGAAAGGCAGAGGATCCATGTTTTTCAGGGATGCAGCCCATTGAAGCAGCTGGATCACTGACTCCAAGGCTTCTCCCTAGTCCCACAGTAGAGATGGCAGCAGCAGGACTGAATCTCCCAGCCTCTCTCTCTTTCCTACATTCTTCTCTGCCCCAGGTCAGGTTTTGTTGTGCTTGTCTCCAGCTGCCCAGCACCTATTAGGGTGGAACAGGACCAACCCTCTACTCTGGGAGAGAAGCTCTTATAGTTTTTGCTTTGGCAACCAAGGTCAGCTGACTTGGTTGTTTATTCCATGGAGAGCTTGCACCTGTGTGGAGGCATGGACAGGTCGGGTGACCTAAAGTGGAGTGTTCCACTCTGTCTGCCACTCAGTATAAAAGATGAGGGAGCAAAGAGGATAGGTTGGCTCTTCTTGAAAGACTGCTTTTACAGTGGCTCTCTTTCTTTGATGACTGAGGCCTGAAGAAGACCCTGTCAATTCATCTACCTAGGATCCCCGCAAGTGTGTTCCAGAATCCAGTTCCCAGTTCATGACTGCGACTAGTCTAGAACTTTCCCAGTGCCTGCCAGTGACATATCCATGGAATCTTGATACAGGTTTGTATATAGATTTATATCTATTGTATTTATTTCATTATTTCCTTTTTATTTTATTAATATTTCATTGAAGTAATTTAGTTTTTTTCTAAATTCAAAAATCTCTTTCTCTGTTAGATTTTCTCTCAAAAATCTCAGTAACAGCTAACCCAGGTAACGTTACAGGCTCAGGGAAGAGTGGCTGGACAGCTACCTAGAAGAAAAGAATCTGGGGGTATTGGTGGACAGGCAGCTTAACATGAGCCAGCAGTGTGCCCAGGTGACCAAGAAGGCCAACAGCATCCTGGCTTGGATCAGGAATAGCATGACCAGCAGGAGTAGAGGAGTGATGGTGCTTCTGTACTGGGCACTGGTGAGGCTTCACCTTGAGCACTGTGTTCAGTTCTGGGCTCCTCACTACAAGAAGGAAATTGAAGTGCTGGAACGTGTCCAGAGTAGAGCTATCTCAGAGGTCCCTTCCAACCATGAAAATTCTGTGTGATTCTGTGATTCTGTTTTCTTCTCCTTGGGATGAGAGGTGGGGAGACGATCTGTCGTCTTGTCATTGGCCAACCTGTCCCAAACTACAACACTGACCTTTAAGAAAAACCCTTTTCTGTTCACTTCTGAGAATTTTTTTGAGCTTTAAACTAGTGCTGAAATTGTGTTCTACATATTGAAAACACCTGCTAGATGGAAAGAGACAAAGATATATCGCTAGTACCATGTTGTTCATTTCTTCTGTTTGTATTTAAGCTAAAATAATCTAACCTGGAATTCTTCCCTTCAGACTGTTCTTTTTTGTTCCTGGGAATCAAGGCTGTTAAAATCTGACCTCAGTTCCTAATATTTAAAATGGAAAAATAAGTACCTACCTTTAGGGAGGAAGAAGTGAAATAGAGCCATTTGAAGGTGGAAGCATTAAAGCTTTTGAGGCACCAGGAGCTGTATCAGTGGGGTTCCTGGAAGGAGCAGAGATCAAAAGAAAGATTTGTATGCTCTAAACACACCTGTGTGTTTTTGGAGAAAAAGTGGTGTAAAGAATTCTATTGTTATATTCTCCCTTTCTATACATCAAATACAACAGAGAAGCACAATGTGTTCATTTACCTAAACACTTCCTCATAAAAACAGTCCCACTCACTCAGTTCTTCTAGATGAACATTATCAGAGGGTACTTTCCTACTTTGTAGCATTTAAAATGTTGGATTGCATTCTTCAGAAAAGGGTTGCAAACAAAAAATTTCAGTCAGTAGCTAAACACTTCTATCATAAAGGAGTCTTGTCAGAATTTCATCTAAGTAAAATATGTGTTTTTGAATCAGTAATCCGTGGCAGATCTAAAATAGGAAAATAGAATATTTTATATACTTTGAAAGATTCAGATTTAAATATTCCTCTTTCTTCTTTTTCCACACATTGGCAAGATTGTCCAATTACCTGCATCCCATTGGCCCAGATTTTAGACAGGAGATGTGAAAACAGCGTTAAATTACTCACTTCATAAAAATATCTTTTTAGATGTGAATAAAAATTTATTTTCTTGAATTCTTGGAGGAACTCCCAGCTGAGACAACAGAAATTCATGCCAAAAGGTCCCTCAGGTTCCCCAGTCACCTCCTCTGTGCTTATGATCACACCTGTAAATGGAAGTGGCATAATAACCCCTTTACTTTTGATACTGATGATGATGACAGCTTCTATGGTTCAGCCATTCACAGTGAAAAGGAGCATGCAACAGAAATTCTAGGTTTTAAAAATGTTAGTATATTCATAGCATCACATAAAAAGATAATAAATATCTAATAGGTTTTAAGAGTTATTGAGTCAGAAATTAGCCCCCTCGATTATGATTTGGTTTTAAGATCATATTTTAGAAACTGAAAATATTGAGTTAGAATGCTGGAAGCATAAAACTTCATGATTTTAAGGCTTCTTATAACGACCTGGGAGAGCTGCAAACTTGCTTTTTTTTTTTTTAAAAAAAAAAAAAAAAAGGAAAAAGAAGAAGGAAAATGGAAAAAAAAAAAAAACAAACAGAGTTTGAGTGTTTCACACAATAATCTGACTTCAGAAGCTGAGATATTAAGGGGAAAATATTCATTACAGGTGAATTTATATGAAGACCATAGAGAGCATAAATCCAATCCAGAAAGAGCAATAATAAAGTACTGAGTATGGAACTGGAACATTGAGGTTAACAATAATTTAAAAAAAGTTTGAAAACAAAGAAGAAAAGCTAAATAGCTCTTGTTTCTTCCAATCCTTTTGTTCTCTCAAGCAAAGGGGTTTCCAGAATAAAAAAACTGACTCTGATGTTCTTTCTGTTTTCAAAGTGATTATTCAATAGGGATCAGTATTTTACTCATCCTTATATTTTTAAAACTTTTTCCTTCTATATATGGATTTCAAACAAAGCATATTAGAATTGCTAATAACATGCCTTACTTAGCTAAGAATATGTAAGGTCAACGCAGCAACAGAATGAGTCCAAGAACAGCAGAGCTGGAATAGAAATAGATGTAATTATTCTGTTTTCAGTACAAAGTATATTTGCAAGATGCTGCAAAGAAATGAATATGCAAAACATTTTGTTAGGAAAAAAACCACCCTTATTAGGTAATTAAATGAAATACAGAGCCAGTAATCTCTGTAAAACAACAAAAAAAGATAATTCTGACATCAAAGAACAGCCTGAGGAAGTGGAAGTATATACCTTTGGCAAATTAAGGGGAAATGTGATGACTAGTCTTTCATGGTAGCTTACACTACTCAAATCCAGTCCAGAATAGCAATAAAACCAGTCCAATGATTGACTGTTCAGTGGTGTGTGTGACATGGCTTTTAGGGATTTCTGTCCAGAACTTATACCCATGAATTTGTGTTACCAAAAATAAATTCCTAATAATTTGATTTAGAGTAAATATTTTTGGCTCAAAGTCATCTGATATATGTGAATTAATGGCGTATAGATTTGTCTACTGTAAGCAGATATATAATAAACACATATTGATGGTCACTGTGTGAAATTCTTGCTCATTTTACATTACAACCTCACACATACTTGGCATCTCTCGGCTAGTAACATCTAGCCTAACAGTGAACACAGAGGGTGCCTCTCCTATCTCATTTTACCAGCTTTTCTTTCATTAATCAGCAACAAACCTAACATTCATTACCAAATTAGAGGTACTTAGTTTTATTAAATAGGGCAATACTCTATCCTTTTACACAGCCTTGGAGCTATAGGCATTAGAGAGGCACTAGGTCTTATTCTGTGGGTCTACCTGTAACATTCCTTGCTGGAGCAAATGTGGCTCATTATGGTATGACAACCAGAGTGAGTTTGAGAAAAGGCATAATTTATCGCTACTAGTAAAAAGGGATTTCCCTGTGTAAAGATCCTAGTCTCACAGTTGATTTTTATTTTTTTTAATTGCATAGTACATGTCATTTTTACTCATACTCTAGCAAAAAATAAATTAATGTCAATTTCATGGTCCTGTTGGTTTGATAAGCTGTATAGAGCCTCGGAGAATATCACTTCCTTTGACAAATAAAGTAAATTTTCACGTAAATATGCCAGAACTTAGCACTTAGTGTTAGTAAGATGCATGGGTGATTCCTAGCATGTTATGCCAAAGCTTCAGTTTGGAGGTGTGATTGCCTTGTACCCCACCAGGACCCAGTTCCTCAGCTTTGTCCCACAACAAAACAGATTTTAAGAGACAGAGAAGGCGATTTTTGCTCAAGCTCTCACCAGAAGATCTAAGTTTAAATCAATTCTGGTGGCAAGGCAGCTTCTTGTAGTATTTATCCCAAAAAGGGCAGGTAAAAGTTGGTCTTACAAAACAGTTCTGTGAGCGTATTTGGAAATTGATATTCTGAGTAAGCTTACCAAATGCAGAGCAAATTCATTTCACTTTGAAACACTAGAAAGGATCTGTCATTGTCCTTTGATTCAATGGTGCCATTAAAATTTGTCAGTTGATTATCAAAGAGATTATATGAGCATCTTTGATTGTTTCACTAACTACAATGACAAAGCTTGCTCAAATTTATTTTTACACACAATGTCCATGACAAGACTATGAAAAACAAGGCGCTTCTATCATTAAACTGCTGTTTCATTATTCCTTTGTTCAATCATTTCGGTTATGCCCTGAAGATCAAGAGGCAATCTGAAGCATAACGTGGATATCAAACCTAACGTGTCCTTGCCAGAAGTAAAATTCCATACCTCAGTACCCAAATCTTGCAGCATTCTTTGTAGTTTAGCTCTTGAATCCTTATGAGCAACTTGTTTGATATAAGCTTGAAGCTTAACTGCAATTGGAAAAATGCGTTTAAATTTTGTCTTGAAAAATTTTGAAGGGTAAAAGGTACTTTTTAAGTTTACTGTCAGAGAGATGACAAGATGAGGAGGAAGGTGTGAAGCATGGGAAGGCAGCATGACATGCTGTTATTAACGTAAGCCTGCATCTCAGCCTGCAGCATTAACTTAGGTTATGCACTCAGCAGAAGATGGGAATATACTTAAGTACTTGATTTGCTTGTAAGGGTGCCTGGAGTCAAACCCAGGGAGACAGTGAGTTCTGCCTCTTTCATACCCTTCCACAGGTGGCCAGAAGTTTAAAGTGAAACATGAGAGATAACATGAGACTCCAGAAGGAAGAGATAGCAAATCCAAGGAGTGAAAATTAAGCCTAATCATCTCCTTTGTTTTCAGTCATCCTAGTTGGACAGGATACACTGCTGAGATTTTGGGCTCTGGTTTAGTTTATGACTTAATTTTAGGTGCCAAAATATGACTTAGTTTGAGGGCAAAGTTTCAGGTTTTAATAATTTGTTGTCTTTAAAATTAAAACCAGGAGCCTCACTTGGATCTAATTTTATCTGAATAGGAAGAGGAGCTTGCCTGTAACAGTAAATTGGACTCAACACCTATACAGCATTATTTTACGGCTTACCGGACATTTATTTTAGTGAATTCTGCATCTGCATTACATTAAAGTTGAAAGAAAAGCCACAAATGAAACTCATATTCAGATCCAAGCAACAGTCGAGTCAGCTATGGAGTTGCTAACTGCATTTGTATTGATTAAATTTACATTCTGGAAATAATGAAACTACTTCTGCTGCATTTACCTTATCATGATCGCAAGCAAGGCAGAAATATTATATAAAAGGAAACAGTAATGTAAAATAGCAGGTTCAAGCAGAGAATAAAAACCCACAAGCCAAACAAAAAGCCTCTTACTCTTTTTCTCTGGCCCCCCAAAGATACATAATTTACTCCCAGTCCATAAGGTCCTTCGTTCCAGTGATTGGGATGATGGATGGCTCTACTTCAGCTGCAGCAAGCAAAGGTACAGCAATGTATCACTCCGCAGGAAAAAACAATAGAGCAAATGAAACAGCAGGACAATGCAGTGGGCAGAAGAGACAGGGGAATTCTCTGCTAGTGGAAAAGTAGACAGCCCTACCCTGGAGTTGTGTAAAATGCAGTCTGTTGGTTTTGCACTCACAGTGGCCATGCTTGTATGAGACCTGATAAAGAGAGGGTGCCCAACAAACGAAGAAAGGGGAAGATCTTTTCCACTTAAGTACTCGTATTTTCACAGGAGAAGGGGCTATTGTAGGTGTGTCATAGCCTTATTGCTGATGATGTGCTTAATTGTAGACGTTTGAAAGAGAGTTGGGTCAGTTCATGGTTAATCACTGTGAAAGCCCAGTGGCTATGCAGTTTACCTGTGAAAATTACTGTTGCCTAAATCATTCTATGGCAATTGATTAAAACATTTATGTTTTACTATAAGTCAGTGCTCAAACTCAAATTCAATAAATCAACAATTGCTCTGCTAAAGCTGTCACAGTTCTTATCATAAAACTCAGCAACAAATGCAGTAAAAAATGGGATACTACTATCAAATATTACATTCTTTTCTACAAGAATGAAAAGCACTGTTCCTTGGCAAAGACAAGTGATGGTCTGAGGAAAATCTGTAGGCTTAGGTAAAATGCCTTCAACAGAAAAGACACATCCAAATATGTTCATTGTTTATGTATGCTTTCTGCACATAATGTAGTAATAGTGTATTAATTACAATTGTAACTTAGATGATTTAGACAGAACATAAGGAGAGAAATATAACCACAAACAAGTAATTTTACATAACTCACATCACAAAAGCTCAAGGGCACGTTCTAATGCCTACAGGAAGTAGAAAATTTTGAAGCTCTTTGTTTTGAATTAAATGTTGCAATAGGACGGGTTTTCCACTTTCTATAGGAAAATGAGTTCATCATCCAGACATAGTCATATGAAGCGCTAATGATTTGTCATTGCCAAGCATGTTAGTACTGCTTACCACTCAAGCATTCTTTCACTTTCCATTGTAAAACCTATTTGAGTAGCATGTAATTTTGCTGAATTTTAAACAATAAGTTGAGAGGTTTTCTTCCATCTCAGTTGAATACTTTCAGAAGACACCTCTAACATTTCTACAACAAGGCCAAGGAAATAAATAGATAATTTCACCCACCTGAAAAACTCACTGACCATTGTTTGAACAGCAATAAAACCTGCATTTTTTAGAGCAGTTTTATGAAAGCTTGAGAGGAGGGCCACTAACTATTAGATTTCTCATTTTCTTCTACAATTCAACAAAATTTTACACAAATCAGAAACATTACTGAATGCAAGCACAATTCCAGTTAACTAAAATATTTGGAAAGTCAAGCATTGCAGAGCAGGAAAGAAGTTCTCAGAGTAGAGGACCACACTTGTTCTGAGAGTGAATCAAAAGCCTTTCTGTAAAACTTTTGCATAGAGGGAAAAAGATTCTTTCATTCAAGGTGTAGAAGAATATGATGTCCAGGACATGGCTGCCCTACCTGCACATGCCTCCCAATTTCTATCTGCACTAAGCAGACAGCTGATTGGGGTTAGCTGGTCATTTCTTCTTGGAGGTGGGGGCTGACTAACAAAATATTTGAGCCCTACAGTTGCAACTGAATCAATGCTTTTCTTGCATTAACATCCAAAATAGCAGTAAGTACTCTGAAAAGCCGGCCATACATCTGAAGTTGAGCCCCAAAGCGAGTGTACACTTTAAACGTTTATCTCTGTGAGCCAGCTCCCAACATCCCCCAGTCACTGCACAGGGAAGATACATTCATTAATGTCTCTAAAGCACTAAAACATTAGAATGGTGATATGAGAGAAAAGCCCATCAGAAATTAATAACCTTGGCTTTGGAACAGAGTTTTAACAGACTGTGGTTAAGTAAAGCCTATAACCTTGTATTGACCATAGAAGATGAAACAAAATGTTGAATCAATAAGGGAGCACTGTTAATTCTGTACAGTGAATAAAGAAAGGTTCCTGTAGATATACTCTATATGTTCATGGAATTAAAGATTAGTGTATTACTAAATAGATAGAAGAATGAACAAGATACAATTTTGAATTTTAAGTGTCCTGATTTTTGACTAATGGATTTTACAAGTTTATTAATATTATTCTTTCTTACACTTTTGTATATGTTCAAGATAAATGTTTGTATTTAACATGAACATTCAGAATTCCAGAGAAATGAATTTTCTGCAAAATTTAAAGCTGTCTTCCAGTTGGAAACTCCTCATCTCACATTTTCTTTAACCCCCCAATTCAGAATAATTCTTTTATTGAAAGAATCTGAAATGATGTTTTTAAAATCTGATTATAAGACCTCTTATTATTCTTCCCTTCCAGTGAATTGGCACGTCTCTTGTAAAAAAGTTATGATCACTTCATAACTTCATACTTTTATAAGTATGAAAAATGTTACTAGGGTTGTTAAATCAAGCATTCAAAACAAAAATTTGAAGGATTCACCTTCAACTAATGCCTCATGTGCTCCCTCTACCACCTATTTGCTATTAGAATAGGAGTCTAAGATGTCATTCTCTGCAATGAACTGGATTCCCACTGTGGATCTTCCAGCTAAGACTGTGCCCATGTTTTGACTGCCATGTGCAAACCTGGTCATGTCATTTCAAAGTTCACAGTTAAGTATGAGACAAGGTACAGGGAAGAGACAGAAAGGATGATCATCATGATTTCTTTTCTATGGGGGAATTTAAGTCAACTCTAAGTCTACAGTTTAAAATGCGAGAAATGAAAGAGCATACATAATATAATATAAGACAGTAATAAAATATAATAAAACAAGGGCTGAAAAATCATCAATGCCATGCAGAAAGTAAAGAAGAAAACATTCACTGTTCATAAGGAGATTGAGAAGGCACTGAGTGAAAGTACTACTCATGCTATAATTACATGATGTAACTCATTGCAGTAGCATTTTTTTTTAATCTTCTCAGTATATAAATGATTAAAGAAGAGATGAGATAAAGTCATGAAGGAAAGATCCATGATTATCTATGAAACACAGTAACATAATTGAAACTTCTGGTTCATCGAATCACAAATTCATTTACTTGCTGACTAATAACAGATTTCAGAATTTGGAGACTATACTGGAGAAAGATTACTACATGTTTTCCCTCTTTCTCAAACTCTTTCACAGACTACTTACCATTTGCCCCTGTCAGAGGCTAGATACTGGATTGGAGGTACCTTTGGTCTGCTACTAACTGCTGTATTTACTATATCATAATCCTGAAAAAAAACTTTAATTTCCATGTGCTATTAGCTGAGCTGGCTTCTGAATGAGACAAAGAATACATTCGTTTGAATGTTATAGTAACATTTGCCCTAACCGAGAAAAATAGAACTGCTACATTCATGAACACATCAGGTTATTTTTATTGGTTGCTTGCTTGGGTTTGTTTTGTTTGGTTTTGGTTTTTGTTTTTTTTTTTTAATATGCAGTATTTCTGTTTCATACATGAAAGACTATAGACTTTTCTACATTGCCAAAAATATCGCTTTCCTTGTGACATGAAAGGGCTAGCAGCTACAGGGTTAGGGACTAAAACCTTTTTAACACGAGTCATGTATGCTTTACTAGTTGACTGAAGGAGGTCAGCTTGGCTCCAGCCTGTCTTTCTTTTATTTTTCAATTTATTTATGGGTTTTCATTAAATAGGTTTGATCAAATGTGTTGTGAAGCCAAGTGGAATCAGAGAGTCCTCTGAAGTGTCCTCGGAGTCAGAAGCCCCAACTCCTGCTCATGTTTCTGTCAGGCAGCTGCCACATCCAACAGCTGCTTGTAGACACTTAGCTGGTAAAGCCCCAGGGAAGAAACCAGCCAGGTTCTTGCTCTCTTTCTCTAGTTTTAGCTTTATTCCACCAAACAGTTAATGTAAGAGTTTAATTTTAACAACTCCTCTTCTAAAGAGCTTTGACACTGGGCACCACTCTACACTCTCTCGAATCTCGCATTAGGCTTAATGCGCTCTGAGAGGTGGTGTGCATCTGACATGACTCTAGAAGAAGAGGAGGGAAGAAAAGAGCTAATCGAAGTCATTAGTGGCATTCTGAATCTAGCAGAAATGAAAGTCTCACACACTCCAACTGTTTTCTACTGTCACTATGGTTATTAACTTTATGATAACAATAAGGTTGTAAGCAAATTTGTAGCTCAGCTGGGGAAAAGATTGGAATAGACTACATCTTTTTCTCTCTCATTAAACGCTTCAAATACAACTGAGAGGAATTTTAATATTTAAAAAGAGAGGTTCAAAAACTATTTACTTCTGGGCAGCTTATTCTAATACCACCTCAGCTTATTTTTACTTATTAAGTAAATATATGCTCATGGTTAACTCTGCTATTTAATGAATATGGAATTAATTTTATAGCATTTCCCCTTAAAGCTTCTCTCCTCTCCTCCACCCTGGCCTCATTTTCCTTTTCATTCCAGAGTTGCTAAGACAGACAAAGTCCTTTATTGATATTAATCATAAAAATACAGGATTTCCCCCTTTTCAGAAGACATGCCACTACTTATCTGGCTGAAAACCATCACCATGTGTCAGGCTACTCAACTCAACAGAAACCTACAGTGGTTGAAGGTCATGTTGTTTTACTGTATGCCACTGTTGTTTAAGCTGTACAACAGAAATATTCCAGTTTTTCCTGTATGAGTGGGCAGTTTTGTGAGCTGAGAGAGGCTAAGAAGATAAGGAAGCAGCACTTCTAGAAGGGCCTTGTTCCCTGGTTAGTGAAAGCACACTGGATGAGTGACACAGTGATGCAAGCAAGAAAGTGTTCAAGAAACCAGGGGGTGGAGGCTTGTTGGAATTAACAAAGCCCCTCATTATCTTGAGTCAATATATAATATGAAGTGGTGAAAACAAACAAAAAAATATTTAACAACTGCAAAATTATTAGTTTAAAATCTATTGCTATTTTTTTTCACTGAATAGCTTTGTTGCACTAATGAAATTATTTTATTTGTTAAGGGTAGAAGTACTTCCAGTACAGCCTCATTGAATTTGCTAAACATGAGAATATTTTATTTTGCTCCTTTCAAAACAATAATGAGTGAGGGAAGATAAAAAAATATTCCCACTGCCTTTAATGAGGCCAAGATTATATTCAGAATAGTCCCTTAACTATCCTTAGATAGTATTGTCACTATTTCAAAGAGTTTAGGCAGAAATCTCTTTACAATTAGTAATTGAACACTAATAGCAGTTAAGGCTTACTAGAGAGTATAACGCCATTTTCAACCATATTTCTTCCTTGTGTGTCATACATATTTTCTCCAACATTTGGCTAGGCAGGTGGCCAGCAGGCACTGTCAAGATAATTTATGTCTCTTGTTTATTTGAATAATTAAAATAACAACAACACTGGAACCCTGCAAGTTTTGCACACCCCCACCTTATTCAACACTTTCCTGTTCCCTCTACTCTTGCTCTCCCGCGGAAGAAATCCCCTGTAGAAGAAGGAGGCTTCTAACGAATCATTAAGACCCAGGGAAGCAGATCTTTTTGAAAGCAACAAATTTCTGTTTTGATAACAAAGGAGCGAAGAAAACTCCCCTAACAATTTACGAACTCACCTTCTGTTTTGTTTATCACAAGTGCTTGCACCCACCTCAGCGTGTCCTGCTTCCCCAGGGAGTTCAGTGGGCGCCCAGCTTCACCCAGCACTGCTGCTCTTAGGCTGGAGGCAGCATTTGGCGGCCGACTGTGACTGCATATGTGGTGTGTGTAAACAGCTCTCATTCATTGTGAAGGGCAGAGGAGCTGATCCAAAAAGTGCAAACCTGAATTTTAACCAAGAACAGAAAAGCGATTGAAATCAATAGGTTCTGAATCTCACTTCAACTCTCATCCTGTCATGGCTTCTCTGTGGCTATGTTTGCCCACATGCGATTGCCTCTGATGTCCACAAGACCCCACCTGAAAAAAGAGGAGCTAAACTATAGCAATTATGTTGTAGCAACTGCAATTGCTATGAAATCCAAAGCATTCTGCTTATTTTGAGCAAAATACCTGGTCAGGCTAACACACATAACATGACTGATTCTGGGACAGCCAGAGTAATTTACAACAGTACTAGATTGTTAAATTGTCTCCAGATATTTTTGTCATTGCCTTTCTTTTCTAGACAACCCATATTTTGCTTGTGTTTCAGAGATTTTTCTGAGCTGCACATGGTACAGGGATATCTCCTTGCACTATAGTGATGCTGCTGGCCTTGCGATGCAACACAGCTGAATTTTATGGGTGTCTTTTTATAGCCCTCCTGCACGTTTTCCAAAACTGTCAGGTGGTTTTAAAAGATGAGAAAATAAAGTGATTTAACTCCAGGCCTTTTTTTTTTTTTTTTTAATGTCTGTAAAATCATTAGGAGCCCCAACTCCTGTAGTTGCAAGACAGGGGCAAAGTCTAAAGCAATATAAATTGCTTTGCTGATGAGCACATTAGCTAAGAGAGGTCTATTTTCCTGCTAGGCAGAATTAGTTTCTGCCAGTATGGGGGAACAAAACTGTTGCCATATTAATCCTCAACACAGGTGGGTGCATATTAATCCTGGTATTATTTTTTATGTTTTCATCTGAGTAATGTCCAGGAATCCAAGTTGCAAAATAGCAAGTTCCTTCACTTTGTAAAAGATTTTAGTTTATTGTGTTCTAGAGCGCCTTCTGATGTTTTTTTCGTCAATATACATATCTTGCTATGAATAGAAAAACACTGCAACCCATAGATTAATGTTAATGTGGTACTTGCAACATGGCAGCTTGCTACCTTCTTTCAATAGAAAACAAAAGACATGCAAAGCAGGGTCAGAATTTATGGAGTATTATCGGTCACTCAGTTTCAAGAGTCAGAATATTCTGCCTATGTTATCTGCTGATTCATCACATAACTGAATGTTTTTCTCTTTTTAAAAGGCAGTATTTTGAAACTATACATATATTTCTTTGGGAAAGTCCAGAGCAAAATCAGATGTCAGGCATACATAAATGAGATGCTAAAATATGGTAAGCATATCTGACAGTTAAAAGTACATTATTTCTTTGCTGTCCGTTTCAGTGAACTTCTGAAAGAGAAAATAATATTACCTGCTTTATTGTAAATTGTGTTGTGAGACGAAAGATTTTTGTTCTGTAGCCCTTGTATTGTCTTGTATTTCTGCTACTAGAAACACTGTCTTTAGTTTGGGACATTTCTTGACTTCACTTCTACTTCATTCAACATATCAATCCAAAACCAAAAAGTTTTTATTTTGCAAGGCTTCTCTGTTTTCAGAAGAATATGTGCCTTCACGTTGGAAACCCTAACACCATCTCTCTAAGTTTACAACTGAGTATACCAGTTTTGATGCTAAACTGACCTTTGCTTTAAGAGAATATATTAATTAAACTTCTCAGCTCGACTTGTATTCTAAAATAAAACCCACCCAAACAAAACAAAACTAGAAAAAAAAAAAAAAAAAACAAAAAAAAAAAAAAAAAAAAAAGAAAAGAAAGGAGGACTGAGGAGCACTCAGTTCAGACAACTGGAATTATATTTCTATAAGTATTTCTATTTTTGTTATTCTCCCTATAGCTCTACAAAACCTATCCATTTGAAGATAGCATTCATTATTAACTGTTACAGCTATTATTTTGAAATTATTACTAGCCTATTTATTCCCTTACAAAGCTACTAGAATTCAAAGTTATTTACATACATATGAACGTTTATTCGTATCTATTGATAAATATATGTAAGTTTCTAAAGGGAAAATGCCTCCAATTTCAGTATAAATACACTTCAAAATGTACAAGAAATTTAAAAATACATACACTTACCAAGAAAACCCCTTAAAAAATAACATTTCAAGGAAAAAAATTATTTTAAAACTGAGATGCTGCCACAGTAATCTGTTTGATTAAAACAAAGAATTTACCACTAAGGGAAGCAACCTTACAATTTTGCTAGAAGTAGCCCAGACAATCTGTGTTAGTTCAGGACCCCGTTTGATTATTTCCTTTAAACTAAGGCAACAATTACAAGGATTACAGGCTAAAGTTCAGCTCATTGGAGATGATAGGTATTTAGCCATTTCTCTGGCACTGCTTTAGGGCACATAGACAGGTTCCCATGAGTCTCAAAGCTTTTTCCACCAGCAGGCACCAGGGCAGGTGGGTTTTGCTGATGCTGCAGCTCCAAATGGAGCATACCACAGGTGATGCTCATTACAGAAGCCATGGGGATATAAAGGAGAGCACGGGTTATTGCTGATGGTGGAGTGCCAAAGGTTAGTGAAAAGCTGGATTGTCTGCTGGACCAGGGTAGATAAGAACACAAAAGGGCACAGAAACAGATTTGAATACAGCCACTTATCAGTGTGCCTTTTAAACTACATTATGCTGCATATAATGGTGTGCTGTTAGCACTAAAATTGGGAGTCTCCTTTTATGAGTGTACTAATTTATTAACGTCAATTTGTGTCACGGTTTTAGCAGCTCCTTTGGTTCCCTGAGCCAAGAAGTAAGACACCAAGTCAGCTAAATTCAGACTGAATTCAAGTGGCTCTAGTTCTTTTCAAACAACTGTTACGATCTGCTGATGTAGCTCTCTGTTGGCCACTGTATTGTTTTCTCCACAATAAAAGCAAAGAAGCACATATAAAACAAAGATGTTTATGATTTGGAATAAATTGTAGCTTTACTGTTCTTTATTACTGGAAACCAGCCAATTATTATGCAAAAGAATAAAAAAGGGTCATTTATATACCATACTGTTAAATTTTATATCAAGTAATATGATAAAATAGCCAACTGGGACAGTGGATGGGGAATTGAAGGAATGCTAGATTTTATTTATGTCGTGTTTATAGTTAGCTATGTTTATCCTTTTTTGTCAGTTAAATGAACATTAAATGGAATTATCTTGGATTTATAGTCAGTAATAAAGCAGATTTTTTTTTTCCATGAATGCTCAATTAGATTAAAGTATACAATCACAAGTGCAAAATATGCACCTATTTATGACTTCTTTCCTGAGGCCATCTTTGTATTCCTCTCCTGAGACTGCAAGAATTTGGAAAACTTCGGACAAAACAGTGCATGTGCTTACTGTAACACAAGTAAGCATATTGCAAGACTGGTAGGACTGAAACATGGAGTTTGGGCATCATAAAGGAGAATGGCAATGTGCAAAACATGCTAGCACCAGACCTAAAAAAACCACCAAGTGGGGATTTCTAGCAAAAAATAATGTAAATTACTATGATTTCAAAAGGGCCCTAGTACTGCATGATGTTTGTGGAGGAAGACTCAAAAATGCTTTGTTTAACCTTTATGTTGCCGTGATTCACTTGTGCCTAAAAGAAGGGAAAGCTTAGAATTCCCTGGTAGAAGGATAGCTGGCTGCATATCACTGGCATAGACACTGACATATTGCTCAGACAGGGATCTGACATCTAAAGCCAGGGGAAAGATTTACGTCTCTTTTCCTGGCACATGATATCCTTCAAAACTGTTTTAAAATAGGAAGATACCATTTCAAACCACACCTGGGGTCCTTTATTCTTTCTTTACATCTGTGTCATTTTTAAGAGAACACCCTTGTGAAACAAGGGAAAGGCAAGCAGGATTAAGTTTTATGTTTTTCAAAAAGGTTATGCCTGCAGTTCAAGGTTTGGGGATTTAGTCTTGGCCATTCTGTATGTTCATATACAAGATAAGGGAAAAAAAAGACCAGCGCTTTAAATCAATCAGTCTCAAAACGTTCTGTAAGGCTTATACCTAAATATAGCCTCAGTCTATTGGATGCCATTTTTTGATTAGCTGATTAAATCCCTAGCCAATGCTGTCAAAAAAAAAAAAAAAAAAAAAAAAAAAAGCAAAGGTCCAGATTCATTAAGATGATTTTGTGCCATCTCTCTTCTTGCCTTCAACATAATTTTAGACTGGGTTTAACTTGTTGCACAAGGACTTCCTCACATGGCAGGTTTCTTTGGTAGTGCAGTGATTCTCAGCTCAACACAGAGATGCTGCCTAAAAGGAGTTATAGCTGAGAAACTGCAAGACCTCCTGAGACCTAAGCAAGATGGGTAATTGATAGTGCTGTGGCTAAGAACTCTGAAAACCTGCTGTTTCTCATAATTTCTATTTACTCCACATCTGAACAATGTTCGTGCAATTATTAGTATAGCAAAGATCATATTATTACAAGCTATGCTTCCAAACAGGCTGAAGTTCTTATTGACAAACAAGTGCAGACTTTGAGGATAGGATTCAGCTATGGTTTTATGCCAAACTGCTTGGCACTTCTGTTCCTGAATTCTGCATGCCTGTTTTGTCCTTCATGTGTCTTACAGGTAGATGCAATCGGGCAACTATTGTTCAAAATTTTATCATTCATACCTTAACTCAAACATTAGCACAAGTTTTAAAAATCATCTTGTTTGCTTGCTTTGGGGAAAATTCACAGAAAATCCCTGTTGCTGAAGATTTTCCCAGCTGATATTTATTACAGAGAGTGAAACCTATGCTTTTATTACCACAGAATCACCTAGGTTGGAAGGGACCTTTTAAGATCATCTAGTCCAACCAATGGGGAAAAAAAAACCAAAACGCATAAAACACACACCACAACCAACGCACACTACGACACAAACAACAACAACAAACCCCAAAATAGTACACCCCAAACAACACCAAAAAAAAAAATCCAAAAAACACAACAACCATAAACAACACACCACACCACCCAACACTAAGCCATATCCTTGATCACCAAGTCAACTTCTCTCTTGAATACCTCCAGGGATGGTGCCTCAACCACCTCCCTGGGCAGCCCATTCCAATACCTGACAACCCTTTCAGTATAGAAATATTTCCTAATATCTAACCTGAACTTCCCCTGGTGCAACTTGAAGCCATTACCCCTTGTCCTATCATCTGTAACTTGGGAGAACAGACCAACACCCGCCTCTCTCCAGCCTCCTTTCAGGTAGTTGTAGAGAGTGATAAGGTCTCCCCTCAGTCTCCTCTTCCTCAGGCTGAATAATGGCCTGGAATTTAAGTTATTGCAAAAATTAATTTCAGGGAGGTCTTATTTAAGTTATTGCAAAAATTAATTTCAGGGAGGTCTTATTTACCTAGTATGGAAAGGTAATATTTATTAAATTCACAAGTGCTGCAGATTTCTATTATTCATTAGTTATGAATTACGCAGTGCCCTAACCCTATGTGCTTTCATTTTTTTGTCAATACAGAAATATCTTTCAAGTTTGTGAGACAAGGAAGGTTGTGGTCTTCAAATATCATTCAGAGCCAAGGAGACTGACAGAAGTCTGCATACACCTCAGCAAAGTGCAAACCGCTCGGACACATCTAACATCAGAAACTGCTCTGCACATTATACAACAATAATGTTTCCAACAGGTTTTTGCACATTGAAGGTACATAATCCTCCACAGTGTCTTTCACCAACTAGACAGGAAAACATCTGAAAAAAAGAAATAGGAAATGTAAAGCTGTAACTAACCAATATCCATTTCTACCTGAAATGCCTACCCCTGCTCTGGGTGTCTTCTCAGCAAGCCATACCACAGCTGTCAACACCACCAGGTGCTTGACTTTCATCTCCTTCCTCCCTCCCAGGATGTGGGGCTGTGCCATTCAGGGGAGAGACACCCATACTTGAGGCAGCCAGCTTTGTTACAGAGCTTGTGCATGGTAATGCACTTGCAGATCTGCAGTCTTTCCCTCTTGCTGCTTCTTAACACCAGCAGCGATGGTACTGGGGCATGACACTGGGGGTTACACCAGGCCAGGTATTTTAGGCATCTGGGTCATTTGTTTGAGAGACAAACACCCCTCTATATCGACTGTAAAGAAAGCATAGAGGAAATACATAGGAAACCTACTTTCCTGACACTGATGATTCTTGTGGACTGTGTAAGGCATATGCCTCATATAGCTTAATACTTCTGGTGCAAAATGTGCCTTTCCAGCACATAGTATCTGCTGGCTTCCCAGAAGATCTCAGTGGTTCTGTCATTGAGAGAAGAAAAAGTTAGACAATGGAAAAAAAAGGTTAGTCAGCAAGCGTTGTAATGGCCAGTCAATAAACAAGCTCTCTCTCCCTCAGCAGCGATTAGTCTGTCTGTTAGCAAAGACTTCAGTAACGATACATTTGCCAAAGAACAATAACCTACATAAAACTTATTTGTAGTTCAGGCAGTTTAACTAGGAATCTAAGCCATCAGTAAATCCTCTTTTAAGTTTTAATTTTATTTAATCTTCTCCTCAGGGCATGGAGTATGCACAGGAAGAAGCTGTTATTATATTTTTCACAAGAGAGGAGAAAAAAAGAAGAAAATTTTGTAAAACTGATGGAGACACAGAACAGTGCAGAGTTGGGGGCTTGGGGGGAACTCAGTACTGAGGATGCCTTCAGGTGAACCCTTGAGAGAAACTGACTTTTCGGCTGATGGCACCAGAGATTGTGGATGTATGTAAGACAGATCATGAAAGCCAGATATCAAAAGAGAGATTGCGGCAAGCTATTAAAATGTACATTTATATTGCTAAATATTTTTAGGGTTGCTGAATTGAGACAGCTAGCAAACAGCACATCATGGAGAACATTGATTGAAAAGCTCACTGGGTTGGGAAAGAATTTTTCATTTCATAAGTCATTTGCTGTAACCATTCCAAAAAGTCAGCAGATTTTTAAAATTAATGAGAGTTGCTCCGTGATGAAGTCTGGCTTGATGGCCACTTCCTTCCCTGGGTTTTCTCTGGAGAACTGAACCTCATCTTTTTGTGCCATTAGAATTTTTTGGTCAGTAATGCTAATTTGTTTGGTATGTTTACAGCATGAGAAATTATCCTATCCTGTTTATAAAATCCCATACGGATACAATGCTTTACAGAGATTTGAAGTCCAACTCCAAAAAGCTTTTTCTAAAGAGCTGATACTATGTACAGAATAAGCAGTGAACCAGAAGGATTGTCATTAGAAGAGACTACAAACAGTTTTAGGAATCTAGGCATGCCTTTTCTTACACTTAATATGAACATTTATTTCAAAGTGACAGCTGACAGGACTGACTCTGTCCTGACTTCCTCATTGCAGATAAGAAATGTTGCATGAGCACAAGCCTTCCGCTTGTCAAAAGTTTTCCTTATAGTAAAATCCTGAAAAACCTCCAGGACATAACATATGAAGGTGTGAAAGTCTAACAAATAATAATTAACACCTAACATTGTCAGGTTATTGGAAATCATCTAGCCACTAATGTTCTACTGAGAATCAGCAGGTAAGATCCAACCTGCCACCTGCAACCTGATTTGTTGTCCTGTAAGAGCTATTTTCTCTCTGTTGCCTATAAGAGAAGTCCAGATGACAACACTGTGGATAATTTAAGTCAGATGGAATAAATGCCATCCCTATTTTCTCGTGCATCAGATGCAATCTCAGTTATACTGCATTGTTACTGAAATTACTGCTGTCCATAGTCTCACAAAAGCTGAAAATTTCATTCTCCTTGGGCTCAGTATTACATCACATTAAAATTAGTATATGTATATTCTGACATCCTGCTACTGTTGGTCTCATCTTTTCATGCCTGTGTTTAAAGCACTAGGAAAAATACTGTAGTGATTTGATCAACTAATTTGCATATGCATTTTGCTTTGCAAATTATCTCACTATTCCAGAGCTTTAACTAGTCTGGACCACAATCCTGTAACAGTCACAGCAACTGTTTTGTTTTGTCAAATGAATGAGCTTTTTTCAATTTCTTTTTTTGTTTCTTTTACTGAAACAAATGTAATTATGAGGAAAATAAATTTCCATGACAATCATTTGGAGCTGTAGTTAAATTCATAATGGTTTAATATAAGTTTTAATTTCTAAAATTTTTTCTGAGTGAAATTTAAATGTAAACAGAAATAGAAGCTTTTAAGACAATTTAATTCATAAAAGTTTCATTCACAAAAAATGTGATTCCCAGTCCTTTTTATCAGCAGTTTATTTCATATTTACACATTGCACAATCAGGAATCTGAAACCTAAAAGGGTTTCTTTTTAAAGAAAACTTACAAGAGGATATACCCAAGGACAATTACCCTTGGCCAAAATCAGCAAGCCTTTTCTGTGCATTTCTATGTTTCCATTTACTTCTGCCTGATATGGTCTTCTCGAAGAAACAGAAAAGAATAAAAGCCAAGGAGAACCAGAAAAATGTGATAATGGAAATCAAAGGAGAGAAAGATAACAGGAGAGTAGAGGGGTATGGCTATCTGAAGAGAGCTGGCAAGTAAAGGAATAGCGAAGTTGCAGATTTTGCAACTCTCAGGCGGTGCACAAGAACAGCTGCATATAGGCCTTTGTAAGTTGCCTTTGTAAGATTCCTTGTATCTGTATTTGTCTGGTTCATCTCAGCTCAGTGTAGGTACTCTTCTTACCTCAGTTCAGACTCCTCATCCATGCTTTCTCTGTGTGTACCTGAGTGCCCAGACTACTCTCGTTCCTTGGCAGCAAGTAAGATGGAGGACAGGTAAAGCTGTAGGGGGGAAAGAAACTCCTGCATGAAGATAGGTAGAAAGTGCTACTGCAATGGACAGAGAGGCCTTTATCACCTTTTGTGGCCAGGACTGGTCTGCTCTCTCAACAACCCATGTTCCTTCCTGAAGTGCTTGATGCTCTTCACACCCTAACACCTTTCCTCCCTTATGCTTTTCCCCAGGCCTCTCCACTTCTCTGTGGTGCCTATGGCTCACGCTCGCTGTCAGTTATCATACCTTCCACTGCCATTTCCATATTTTTTGACTCTTTTACTGACATCCTAAGAGGGAAATTCCCCCACCCCTGATGCTCACGTAAGATCTGATCATCACAAATCACACTACAAAACGGTTCAGATGGGAACACATCACATTTCTGTAGCATTGCAAACATATGAGCTATTCTGCCCAAGATCCCCTTCCTCCTCATTTCAGGGGCTGCCTGCGGTTTCCTCTTCCTCATCTGTCACATATGGGACCCCAAGTGCATGCAACTTCCCCCTGCTGCTTCTGCATCAGGTTCTTTGGGAGTAACTGACATCTTAGGCAGCAGAAATGAAATCCTGATGAACATCACCTGATGCTGAAACCTGCAGCAAGAGGCAATCCGATACAGCACTTTCTGCTTTCACAACGCTTGTCCCTCTACAACAGAGCCCCCTCCTTGTCCCATTTCACTCTGGCTACTGCAGACCTCTGTCCGCATACAAAGCAGGTCCACATACAAAGCAGGTCCACATCAGTATTTTTCAGCAGAGAGGCACATTGCAGCAGAGGGAAAGATGGGGGCTAGGGCTTGCTGGAATAGGAGGGAACAGAGAGTAGCACTGCCCCAGCTCTCACAGGCAGAGCCCTGGGCAGGGACTTGATGGGCACAGATCAGTATCCAGGACTGGGATGCTGTGGTCACTCCAGCAGTATAAGCACCCTCAGTATGGCCGCTCTGTGCCCCTATGCTCATGAAACAGCAGTGGCGTTGGTATATCACCATACCCATCCAAGTGCCTCAGCATTCCGTGATCCTTCTCTTCTCGCAACCTTGTGTCAGCCTCTCCTGCCAGGCTGAGTACCTTCCGTGTCCCTTCAAGTGCAGGTCTCTGTCCCCCTAGACCCCTCTCCCCTCTTCTGCCTGTCTTTTATATGTAAAGCAGTTTCCCACAGGCTGTGCCCTAAGTTGCCGCTCTCATTCTTCTGCCTAACATGCTGTCTCCACCCTCTCTCTCAGACAAAGTCTAATCTCCTATGCTTTGTCTGGGCATAGACTGTAAACTCTTCAAATATGATGCTGCTGCTGTCGTGTATTTGCTCAGTTCTATGTGGCACTCTTTTATAAAGGATCAAAATCACTGATTTACCTTCAGAACTATTAGTCTATTCAGGTACTAATTCAGTTGCTATTTAAATGACAATTGGGTTCACAGAATATGGCTTCCAAGTATTTTAATTTGATTAGGAATCAATCCTTCCTAATTACTTTTACAAATAATTCCTATTTTCCAGCTGGAAGTAGAGATAAGGTTGTGTGTATATATTTTGCTCCGAGTCTGGAAAAAAAAAAAAGGAAAAAGGTTTATTAATTGTGTATCTGATAAATTGGACAAAAGAGAGATGATAACTTTTAAAGAATTTAAAAGCAAGTCTGATTCTGGTAATAATCCCTATATAAAAGCACTAATCATATTAGCAGAAAATAATCTATAAATAGTAAAGTGAATGAAGTGCATGTCAGAGCAAGGGAGAAGTTTTATAATTTGGAGGATAGATAAGTGATTAACCCAGTGAGATGAATGCATAAAAACGAACGCCAAAACAACAGAAAAACCTCTAAAGTCACAGCAAGTGTCAAAAAATAAAGATGGTCCTTTTTCACTATTTTACAATAAAGACATGCACATGCTTGGTTTAAAGGTATTAGTGAGATAGTCTATAATATGCTAAAACTAGGAAAATGAAATCAATTTTATTTAAAAATCTTTATGTCTATAGTATTTAAAAGCCAGCAACTTGAAAAAATATAAGAAACATTAAAATATCATAGTGCACGTTCAAGTTCTTTTACTCCGCACACTCCCAAATATGATATTAATTAACTCTGTGTAGGAGCTATATAAGCAATACAGATACTAATGTATTAAATTTTAACCAGAGCTATATAAGCAATACAGATACTAATGTATTAAATTTTAACCACCTAAAAAACTAAGCCAACTATTGCTATTTTTCCAGGTCTATGCTGGAAATAGAGGGAGCAGTTAAGGTGTCACACAAGAAACAGCTGTGGTGTGTGTAGCAGAAGAAAGAATAGAGCAGGGAGTGGCTGCAACTGTATGTGTTATAGAAAAGTGCTATCTCTGGGGGTCTCTTCCTATTGACTGAAAAAAAAAAAATTCTTTAAAGGAATCATCTGTAATAAGCCTATATAAGACTTACGTTTCTTTCAGTTTTGTTCACTCTGAAATATAAACAGATAAAATTTTGTGGATGTATATAGACATGCAGAAAAAAATGAAGGTGAAAAGGAAAAAAGTTTCCTATGCATCATGCACTCCAACCTGTTGCAGCTTGGAACAGAGACAATGCCCAGTGCTCACCTGACTCTAAGGTGGAGATCCCTTTTTATGGCTGATGAAGCACGTAGGTGAGTCATCTGCATACAAAACTATGTCCCTGTTGCAATAGTCTGTTAAAATAGAAGACACCAGCTGTGATCATGACCTTTTGACTCCAGTGACAGCAAGAAGAAATGGTGCATGCTCCTTGGCTGTTTCCACATTTTCTATCTTCTACAGGTCACTTCATTTCCAGTCTCTCGTCTGGCTCCCTGAAGGTGATCAGAGTAGCCAAAGGCAGTCCCAGTGCTTCCCTGGCTAATGTGATAACAGAACTAAATAGGCCACGTCTGTGGAGAAGAGAAAAGCAAGATGTCGTGTTCTATATTTGCACTGTGAGCTGACCAAGAAAGCACAGTGAAGGCCACCACAAAGCTGCTCTGAACTGCAGATCCCTTTCACACATACTGTTACACCAAGTCAAACTTTTGAGATGTTTTCATCTCCTTTACTTCTGCTGGGACTAGATATTGACTTAAGGTAACTTTTGCTAGGATTTAAATGACATGCGTCTATTTCAAATTCAGTGTCAAATAGGGCAGCTGAAATAAGAAAAATCAGAATAAATAAAAGTTAACATTTGTACTGCCAATGCAAATATAAATTTTCTTTTTAGCAGTTCAGCCATACAGCCTATTCAGCAAAATGCTTTCCAAATCTTATTGAAATGAACAGGACTTATGTACATATGCCTAAAGTTAGGTACCTATTAGCTGATATTTACCTAGGTACAAGTAACTATTGGGTTTTGCCCAATAGTTCAGCATATAACATACACATGACACAAAATGAATCTTGAGTTCTCTAATAATTAAGTATCTAGTCCAAGTTATTTCATTTATATTAAAATGGTGCACATCAATACACCACTGCACACTGATTTCAACTGGAGGTTAGTTACGCACTCCAGGGAGAGCAGAAGGTGCATTCTGCAGTCAGGACAGTAAAACTGCAAGGCACACCTCACAGTCCAGCAGGCCCTAGAGCATCTGCCCCTCAAATTAGGTTTGGCTGTAGACACCTATTGTACATACATGCTCCTGTCTCTCCATTGGTGACAGATAACAACTTCAATCACAATGGTTGTGTGCAATGCATCTCATTCACTGTGTGGGAGAAGAGATTTTTTGGTGCTGGTTTAAGGAATAAAAGGTTTTGAAATCTTCTTATACAGTTCAGAAATAGGTATACGTTTATTTTAAAATTGGAAAATGCATCATGTTGAACTACAATATCTCTCTGTTACTACTGTTTAGATGAAGGGACATAAAAACCAAGTATAGAGTGGGTGGGGTTTTTTGGTGAACAAATGTCAACACTGCAAATATTGAAGTTAAGAGAGAGAACCATACACATATACCTACCACAGTTTGTGTTTAATATATAAAGATACATTCAGACAGGTTTGCATTTCAGTCATTTTGCTATATGATAGATCTGTTTGCTTACAGATTCTGCACTATTCAGAAAAGCAACAAAAGCAAAAATTAGTTCATCAAGTCAGCCACTGAATGGAAGTGTGATCTTATAATTTCATTTTTTTCCTTTCTCCAACTGTTTGCAGCACACCGAGATGGTTTCACATGTTCTTTGGCCTCCTAAAATGGCTTTAATATAGCCTGACACAGATAATTTCAGTCTGACAATAAAGGAAATCAAAATCCATAATGCAGAATCATTCAGAGCTGCTGGGATTTTAAAATCCCATGCCCTTTAAGGAACTTTCAAAATAAATGAAATGTTTTATTAATTCTAACAGCTTAATGTACAGAACTAATAGAGGTGTAGTCCATTCATCATAAAAATCTTTGTCTTCTCTCATAATGCATTAATTTCTTTATACAGACAGATTGTGTGACTATGTTTGTATGACAATTTTTTCCACTCAGATCAATTCTAAGACCTCTGAACTAAGGAAAATCATCTTTCTAAATGGAATACTAATTTTAGCTAAGCTGCTTTTGAAGACTATGCTCTTTTAAAAAAAGGCAAAGCTCCATACAAAAGGTAAGGAGAAGAGGGAGAGTGTGGCTGATGAAATGCAAATGAGGCTTTTCTCAGACAGCTGGCTGCTTTGGGATGACATGTGTGATGAATGGCTCTTAAAACATGAGCAGGCATCAAGCTCCAATTCAGTGTCAGACTGGCAAAAACAGCAGCATTACTGGATGCTTCCTTTAATTAATGCAACACTTCTGCATTAGTCCGGACACTGCCGATAAATGGGAAAGAACTGATATCAGTGGTAATATCAGAAATCTTTCAACCTTGAAGCTGGGATGCATTAGCCAAAAGCTGTGGTATCGTAAAAGGTTTAATTGTATTTGTAATGTACCAGTGCACCATGACAAAAATGGGAGATAGTATAGGCAGGACAGAGTAAGCCAGTGATAAATGGGTGTGAGTGAGTGATTATAAAGCAAGGCGGAGTGTGAAAACAGACAATAGACAGCAAAGGGGAAGGGGGCAGGGATGGGGGGGGTTATGATAGCAACAGCTACTCTAATGTGAAAAGTAGGTAATGAGAGAAACCTGGTTATAGTTTTAAGCAGGGCTACAAGCACAAACAGTTTAACATAAATCTTTCCTCCTAAATAGGTTTCATCGACGAAAGTGAGATTTACCACTGCATCTACTCCTAGCAGGACTTCATGAGGAAGGCTTTGCTAGCCAGTTATCTACTATAAAGCGTTACAACTCACTAAATCAAACACACAGCACAAGGTTTTCTATTAATTCCATACCAAAGTAATAGGATACACATACTGTTCATCCATTGTGCTTAAAATTATGTTTTCTGTCACAACATACCATAAAACTCCCATGCAATTTTTATGCTGTCACATAGTCACCAAGTACCGGTATGTAATAGCAGTAACAGATTTCTTGAGATTATTTGAAAAATAAAAACTAAACTTCCATTGAAAGTAAAACACCCTACTACGTGGGAAGGCTAGAAAGCATTAATGTACAAAATAGTCATGTTTTGTGATTGCCATCAGTTGCAAGATTTCTAAAGAATCCATCTTCCTAGCATGTAGGCTAAGGCATGTAATTAAGATTAACAACAAGTTCTGGTGAGGTTCTTGAAAATGGCCTGTGCCTAGTGTTTCTGAGAAAGGTGAAGTATTCCCGTAATCTACTCAAAGTGATTTGCTGTTTCTTGATGACACCTTTATTCATGTGGTGGCCTTTTGAAACCATTCCAGTTGTTCTCTCCCTCTTTTATGCACACATGAGAAGTATTTACTGTGTGCACAAAGTATTGACTGTGTAGTTTCAACACTAGTTTTTTCCTCCTTTGAATTAAACTTTGTTTTATGAAGCCAAAAAATGCATCTGTTGGTTTTTAAGATGTGCACAAAGATGACTTATTGTCAATGCTTATTTTCATACTTGGGGAGACATTGGAGAAAGACTAACACATTTTCAAGCATTTAAACCAGGTGCTGGAACTATATATTGTGAAATACAGAGTGCTTTATTGACCACAGAATATTAAAAGACCATTACATCTCTATTGGAACATAGGTGACAGACAGGTTATCAGTTAGGAAAGTACCAACAGTTAAGAGCATATATATACACACACATATATATATGCCTCTCTGAACTGATGCTGAAGACATTAAAACATTTTTTTGAACTTTTTTTTCAACTATAGCATGCTTTATTAAACATAAAGGACTGTTGAAAAAAAAATCAAAATATAGATATTTAAGTGGTTCTTTTTACTAAATTTCTACATTGTTTTCCTTATTAAAATATTTCTGTATTAAAATTACTTTGCACAGATGTTTATACTAACAGAAGCGTTTGAAAAGAAGAAAAGGAAAGCTGGCCCGGTGTTATGGAATGAAAAGTTTTCCCAGTAGAGAAAGGGAATAGCAGGTTAGCATTTTGTTTCTTGCTTGATACACCATTTTTGTTCAATGTTTTAAGTCTGGTTTTGAATTCTGTGTCTTTTGGGTAAAACCACAGCTACCATAGTTGCAAAATACCTATGTAGCTCCAGAAAGTTAACGGGAAAACAGCTCAGTGTTGGTTAGCAGAGCAGTTTAATAGGGAAGTGGGTCGAAGGGATTTGGATCAAAATCAGGATTTTTTTTGCTAAGAAATATCCAAACAAATAGAAAAGCAAATTAAAACCAAACCACCCAAACAAACAGAAAAATGCCAAACCCACAGACATCATAAATTACCACATTTTAATGAGATGCTCCTTACTAGCCATATTTTCAGACTACTAAATTGGCATAGAACTGACAACAGTGGTGCTCATGTTTACCTTGTGTGTGTTTATTTCTAAGGCCTGGTAACTATCCCAACAAGCTTATAAACCTCGATGCTTCTAAGTGTCCTATCGCGTCAGAAGCTTTCCCAGCAAGGAAGACATCAGTCTACTTGGCTTCATAATTTTTGTGGGCAAATAATCCTTTACAATATCTATTGAATGAATTTCAGTGTTTCTGAAATTTTGACAGTAGTCATGAAACAGGGGAAATATAAAGGCAGCCAGGACCTAGCTCATCTCAAACTTAGCAGTCAGTACTTACTGTAATGTACATCTACTCAGTCTGTTTTCATTCTTCATTCTCCAAGTTTCTGTAGTATAACTTAGCTTCAATATTATTTGCAAAGTTCTTTACCACAAGATAAAGAGCCTATGATCCAACCATTCTCTTCAGACTACCATCAGGAAGACCATTTACTGTCCTCCCTTGCTTGTCTAATATTTAATGTACAGGAAAAAGCATTCATTTCCACTAAATGAGAGACACTATTAGAAGTGAAGGCTTCATGCTCAACCAGGATCAGATAATGATATGCTTACTCATGCTTACCACATTAGGAAGTTTTAATAGGACTACGTGAGGATCAGGTGTTAATCGTTGGAACAGCATCAGATTGCAGCCCATGATTTGGCTCACTCCTTCTGCAGATCAGCTATTCAGCACTGGTGACTGAATGCTATCCATCTCTGAAAATTCAGGAATACAAAATAAGAATAGGAACAGAATTTAAAAGATCCCTAATTGTATAGTTGCATGGCCAGAGGAAAGCCATGAGGTAATTGTCCCTCCACTCAGTGGTGGTTGGAGCACTGGCTGTGCAGATAGCTCCTAACAATCCCCCATTGTGCTCCTGTCCCATGAGATTTTACTTGGACAGCATTTTCCACTAATGGATGCTGGTCATGAACAAACAGCTATAAATCACTTTGGCCAACTTAACCCAAAGACAGGTGCCAAATTCTAGTGTCAAACTGTCTAACACGCATTTCCTAATAAACAGAAATGTTTTAAGCAGAAAATAAACAATCAGCAATATGGGTTAGGATGAAATCATCCAACCACAAGGACAGACCCAGATGGGTCTGAATTTCCTGGTAGAGTCCAGAGCTCCAGTGATCTGCCGCAGTGACCCCATGCCCGAAGAGTATGGAGGGATAGACATCCTTACTGTACTGCTAAAAAAGGCATAGGAGTGTTGTCAAGTGCAAAAACTCTGATAAAAGAGAAATATCCTAAAGATTGAGTGTTGATAGGAAAGATTTTGATGTTACCATTCCATGCAGAAGAAACCATAATATATATAATACATGGTTTATGTAACAAATATTCTTAAGACTGTGCTTTCATCATTGACTAATATTCCTAGTTCCCTGAAATTTCACGGTGAGATGTAAAGATGCTCTTTATAACCCAGTCATATGACCTACGATATTCAATACTGACAAGAGGTCAGGGGTCCAGCTTAAATAAGCTCCTGAGAATGTAGAATTTTATAATCATGGACTTTCTTTTCAGAGCAGCAAAAGTTTTGAAGAACATTTCAAAGATTATTATAACAGCAGATGCTTGAAACCACACATTTTCCTATGTTGTTAAGAATTATAAGCCAGGTGCTCAAACAAGGAGCTGGCCCTATTTTCCTTGCACCACGGACTAGACAAGACAAAAAGCAAAAGCAATTTGGTAATTTTTCAATTCACAGTAGTTTTGGGGATTTATTTATTTTATGTTTCAGCCAACGGCTTTTGAAATCTTTGTGAATGGAGCCTGTATTTGGTTGGATAGTGACACATACAGCAAGTCACATTTCATTTGGAGTTCATCATGAAAGTTTTTCATGGAGTAATAGATAACTAGAAACCTTTTCAGTGAAAAGAAGGCAGAGGGAAGTGTAACTGCATACCTAAAACTCCTTTAAGCAGGAACATAGTAGTTGATAAATCCTTTGGAACAGATGGTCTTCTAGCTGATTTAAGAGATATGAGGTCCCTGGGAGCAATTGCTCCTGGAACATCAACAACTAATTCCCATTCTTCACATGTTCCAAATTCTGCATTCTCTGGAATGCTGCTAATTGTTTTAACTTTGGCTCCATTCTCAAGAGAAACCTAAATAATTTTAATTCACTACCAAATCAAATCACTAGAACTGAATTTTGTATCAGAAACTACATTTTCTATGTTCTACTTACTGACCACTTTGCATGCTTGGGTAGTCACGTAAAAATTATTTTGAAGGAAATCAGAGAAATATGCCACAGTTGAATCACTTGTATAATGCACAGATGCTTTCATGCTACCTCCACCTCCCCAGATAAAATACAAGAAGATATGAGGCATGTGCTGCAAAAGGTGACGTGAGTCAGAGAATAGAAATGGAAAGCAAAAAATCTAGTGCTTGGCCTATGGCTAGTCAATTCGCTTCTTTATAGACATTTTTATTTAGGTCATAAACTCTTTTTGGACCAGGTCTATCTTGTGCCATTTGTTCATACAGTGCTTTCCACAGTGCTGTCCTTAAAACAGATCTCTGGATGCTATTGAAATACAAATAAAAAAGATGATGAAATACCACATCAGTCATAATGTTATCATAGTTCATCATTGTTTTCTTGTTCTGCATGGCCTGAATATGTCCTACATTAAGATTTGGACATAAAACTCCTCCACACTTTTGTGAGAGGACAGCACAAAAATCTACCCTTTTCACTACAGGAGGAGATTAATCAAACTCAAAGAGCTGTGGAAATCAAGATTCAAATAGATGTTTCTTTTGTTTTGAGCAGTTACGCTAATTCCTCCTGAGCAAAGAAGTGGCATGAATGAACAAGCAATCAAATACAATACAGATAGTTTACTTGGTTTAGTCAGCAAAATATGTTTAGCTTTCCAAGAGAATTCTTATTACTGAGATTGCTGTTGTTGTTATTTTTCTTTTACAAGCCTATTTTGACAAGATGTTGCCTGACAGGCAGCACTTGCACAAAAATAATAAATTTATAAATCATCTTTAACATGATAGTTTCACACCTTGCTTGGCATAAAACACACTGTGTTCTCATAATACTACTCCATCCATTTTAAGATTAATCCATCTGCATTGTACATTACTGCATTATATGCATCATTACACTGTAACTGTAAAAAGGAAAATTAAGGTGTGATAAGACCTAAACATCTTCATAACAATTTCAAGTTTGTGGACAGACATGTAAGATGCAATTGTCAATTACATCACACATTCATTTTAAATAGTAATCTGTATTAGGAAAAACAAACATTGGGTGTGTCTGCTTTCCAATTTATTTTTTTTTTTTTTTTTTTTTTTTTTGCTTCAGGTTTTGGCTACATCTCTATTCAAGTTACAGGTAGTTGGAACTAAGTGAAAAAAATAAGCATTTGTCTTCATTGTTTTCTCCCAGACATTTGGCATCCCAAAATTTCAGGGTCAAAGAGATGCAAAAACTCAGAAGAGGAAATACAGTTGCTCATCTGAAATTATCTGCCATGCACAGTGACTTATCTAAAGAACAGAATGGTGAAAAATTGCTCCACTTTTAGAAAACGCCTTATTCATTGCAAGACTGAATTACATTTTTTCCCCCATCATTTAATAGAGAAGCACTGCTGCAAAGGGAAATCCTATTTCCTTTGATTCCTTATCCAAATACTTAATAATTCAGGAAAAGGTTGGCCTCTGATTATTTCCTATGGTATAATATCTGACAGCTGTCTTAGGCTGAGAAAATCCTGGTGAAGAAACTCACTCAGTCTTGAAGTAACCTCCAAAGGCTCCAAAATATTCAGCAGCCCTCAACTGTTCTTCCATTTCTCTTTGCACAGGGGTGAAGCTGTAGTGGTTGCAGTAGATGCACTGTGGAGGTACCCCTACCTTAATTAACTCCTTAGCTCAGCTATTCTGACCATCTAGTAAGATGGATGAATGTTATACATCACCTCACCACCATCAATTGTTCACCCCATTAGAGCAGAGCAGAAAAATATAGACAAATGATTTATTCATCAAAAAGGAACAGGTTCAGCTGACCTGAAAAATAGTTGCAAAACTGGGTCAAATCCATCAAAAGGTTTCTGCTGGATTTCTCTCTCTCACACACACACAAGTTGCCTGCAAAAAACCAGGCCAGGCCTGGGATTCACCTTTTTTTAGTAATGTGGTTGGGACAATCATGGATGATCTGGGAGGGACCAAAATTCACTTTTCTGTTCTGCTTGGACATATATATATGCTGATTCTGCCAGGCCCAAGGCACCAGACTTCATGGTGTCTCACAGTACCCTCTGCTACAGCTCTCCTACATGGTTTGAGGTAATTAGATATTTAGTGGGGCCCAGAGAAATGGAAATTGCTCTCTCAGCTATGAGTAGTGATGGAGATGCTGAAACGTCAGTGCCTCAAGTCTGGAGTCAATGAACTTGGCTTTGTCAGCTCTAGGGTGACAAAGCTTCCTACAGCTTTGTCACAGCAGCTATACCCATCTCTTTAACTCTTCTGCAACTCTTGTAGTTAGCATTAATTAAAGATTCCCCAAATAGTACCAAAATATTTGCTCTGGGACAATGGAAAGGGTTTGTTAAGGAAGAGAATGGGATAATTCAATATTTAAACATCGACAGGAATAAAACAACAGTGTCTCTCTTCAAAATGTTCACATCGCAAGTCAGCAGACAAAGCAGTTCCTCATCAGTACTCTCCTGTCTCTGACTGACTTGTAATGAGTAAGAGGGCAGGTAGTCCCTTTACAGAACACCACCAAGAACACTTCCCATGCACCCTTATTCCCTTGAACACCAGGTAGATTGGATTCTGATTCAAACTAATTTGTTCACTGGTAATGAGCTGTGATAACATCACCTAAATATAGAAATAAGTATTCAGTGAACATTTTAATAAATGCAGGAGTGAAAAAGAGTGTCTTTTACCTAGCCATAGTCTTTTGAAAAACTAGAGATCTAATAATGGAAGTTGTTTCTTCTAATGCTTCTAATGAGATAATATTAATAGCTTTCAATCAATCAAATTAACTGCCTGATGCTGAATATCCACTAACTCAGATCCCATGTTCATTTTTATTCTTCTTTTTTCAGTAGGACACCTGGTGCATTGACACTTAAGGGGCTGTGCTCCTGAAATAAGGCTAACAAATCCTATTTAGATTGTCATCACTAAAAAGCATTGAATACTCAAATGTTTTTCACAGGGTGAGAAAGGACTCCTGTTAATTTGACAGAATATTAAAAGTCTACAAAACGTCCTATTGGAAGATCATAACAGATTCTGACAGTCATTTTCCTAAAGTGTGGAAAAAAGTCCTCTGTGCTATAAAAATAACTGTAAATGTTCTCTGTCTTTCTGTTCCTATGAACTTTTTTGCAAAATGTTTCTAAGCCTTACAGTATCATTTGGAAACAGCCACGAGTTTGGGCAAGTCTGACTGTGTAGGTTACAAGGAACTGGGAGTGAGACATGAGAAATTATGTCAATGGTGTTAGACTGTCAGTGATGAAGAATGACAAAAATAAAGATAAATAATTGTGGTCCATGACTCATCTTTTTTCTTATCTGACTCCGCAGTCAGAAGTTCACCCAAAGTGACATATCGCTAAAGGCCAGTATTTGAAGTATGTGGGGTTCACAGAATCATGAACATGGCAACAATTTTACCAGGTATTTATGTGCTTTACTGAGTACGAATGATAATAAGCATGTAATCAGCTGTTTGGAAACACTTTGTGAACTTGTTGTCTAAACCTTTAAACTGGCACGTCATTCTGTTTCTTGCAGTTCTACAACAATATCCTGACAAAACAACTGATTTCTTAATCTATGTGAAGAGCTTTGCCCTGTAATACCTCCTAACAAATTTTATTCACGCTTTCTCGCTTTCAATTTGTTGTTGGTTATGAACTTAACAAGAACCATAAGTCAGGTGATTTCTTACATGATTTTACTCAGAAGTTTTAAACCAGGATCAGTAATTTTGATAGCCACTTATGAAGAGATGGACAGTTATAGGAACACATCTCCAAAATTTCACTGATTTATGATTTGTTTAAGAGAAAGCAAGGAGAGTAAAAGGTCTAGAACTGTAATAGCAATGTTAAATATGCAGCTGCCTCAGCCAGCTAGTCCCAATTTGATCAGCTTGGTTCTCCCCCCTAATAGTTCCTATTCCCTCTGGTCTCCAAATATTTCAGCCCATTTCCTCCTTGATCCCTGTTTTACAGAAGGAAAACAGACAAACAAATGCCTACCAAACATTTGGATAGTCTTCCATTTAGGTTTAAATATCTAAGTAGAGTTCTAGTTCCCTTGTAAAGTTAGGAAAATGGTACTCAGCAAAACTGAATTTTCACTGTGAATAATGGCTTCTTGATCAAAATGAAAAGATGGTAAAAAAACCTGCCTTATGGTATTATATAATTTCCACTGAAGAGACTGAAGTCCAGAATGCATGAGTTTGAGTAACAGTGGTATTCATTTTTGCTAACCCCCTCATATTTATAATCTCAAGGTAACTTTATATTGTTCAAAATTGTTGTAGCCTGATTTTTTAAAGTCAAATTCTGACATATTTCAGCTAGTTTTGAGAGGAGAAAATTCATCAGCATGACTTCTTCCCTAGATTTTAGCTCACAATCAGATTTTTCCTAGTTGAAGAGACTTTATATTGGAACAAAATCAAGCTCTGCACAGTCTTCAAGACATTCACACTGTCACCTAGACTGTGGCAATTGTATTCTGGTCCTAAACTCCTTCTGTGTCAATAGGCCCTGTTGTGTAATATTGTACAAGTTTGTATTTCCATATATATAGGCCTTGATTCTGCAATCAGATCCATTTGGACGAAAGCCCTTTGTCTGTGGAGAATACTCATGATTTCGAAGTATGACCATCTGTTCTGAGATTTTAAAACTGAGGCTGCATGATAATAATTGTTTTTTTCTCACAATAGAAATGCTATACAATGCTTATTGCTTATTGTACATTGCTACTGTAGATGTTGTGGCTGAGCTGAGTTTTTATTTTGCACAAAAAGAAGTATGGGGCAAAAGATTTGTACACTATCAGTATAAAAGCAGAAGTTGCAGAGAGCTGAAGAGCTCAAATGTTCCATACCAAGAAAACACTGATCACATCTGGTTGTATTGTAGTTACCTACCCAGCAGAAATAGACTTGGATGTCAAAACATTTATGTTATGTCTTGTCCAAACAATTAGCATTTTCCCCCTCCTCTCTTCCATACACATACACATACGCCCTGTTTCTGGGTCTGGGTTTCTTTTTTTTTTGGATAGCTGCATGGTGAATTAAAACAGATCTAGTGTATGGACATCATGCAGCTCTAGTGTTGCATAATCTCCTTTTCTCAGGTGGTATTAATAATCATTAGTCTGTTGTATTGAATAACAAAAGAAAATCCATGAAGAATTAATAAGAGAATTAAGTTTGGGGTTGATTTCTGAGTAAATCATAATCTATACTGAAAATGCTCCGTCCAAAGATAACTGGCTTTTTTTTTTTTTTTTTTTTAAAAATGAAGTGAGAAACCGAATGCCCACAAACAATAAGAATATTCTCTAGCTTCATCACCAAGTGGTTCTTTTTTGGTCAAGATGAAGGTCTTTATCAGTCAAGCTCTCTGAAGCTCCTGTTTCCATCTGTCTGCACACTGTGCATAGCACTAAAAGGAAAGAGGAATGTTGCACATGTATATGTATTTATCATTACCCTCCCAAGAACATTTTAGCTTTATTTTGTAGCTGTACTAAATGTTCAAGGACTGCTGAAGAAACATAACTTATTGCTTAAAGCAAAAATATGTCCAATTTTGCATCCACAAGCACCTCTTTTTCATAACCAACCAAAATAAGGATGTAGCGCATCATTTGTAGAATCTACTACTACAGTCAAAGATTCAGACTTACTATAAGAAAAAGAATGAAGGTTTTTTCCACATTACTTTCAACAGACTGAGCAGCAGCAGTCTCTTGGTTCAGCGCATATAGAGAGAAATCGTTTTGAAACATAACTTGGGAGTTTTCAAAAATAATGTAAGTCACAGAGGCAAAGGTAGGAAGAATTATTCTGTTTCATTTTCTAAGTGCTGCCATTCAGCTGAAAAGATCTTAGCAAATTATTACTAAAATGATGGAATAATTTATGAATTCTTTTTTTCAGATATCAAAACCTATCTTGGAAAAACAGCCACTAATTCGCAAGGGTGTGTCAGTAGATTCAGTTTTTATCATCTGATTTAGTCCATTTTAACCAACAAAGCACTCCAGCATCTGGCTGATTTGAAGACTTTGCTCAACTCAGCTAGAATCAACAGAACATACCTCATGTATAAGGACACTAGTGATGGGAGATGGACTTAAGCATGCACTTAAAATGGCCTTACTTAATCAGGGTGTGGATAATTTGATCTGCACGGGCAGGCCTCAGTGAGCATGATATTTTGCTGATATCAATGAGGTTTTCTATGGGTAGAGTGCAAAATTAGAGGGTCATTTAGTAGGTGGACAAAAATGTGCAGTTTTATGCAGCTTTTAGATAACAAAGGAAAAAAACAACCACCACAGCAGACATGAAAACTGCATGATTTATGCAGTTATATATATTTTTAAATATTGCATATAGATGCAAACAGTGTTGCATCTGCTGGCAGAAATGTGGCTATTAAAGCCACCCACCAATAGAACTTCAGGGAAGTTAGATGATGAATTGCAAGCAGCTGCATCTTTAGTGCACAGTCAGGATTTCATAATAAGCCTGTAGGTAATGTTTCTCCACATAATTTTTTTTCTCAGCTGAAAGTCTTTCTCAAGAAAACCTCAAAAATATGTACTAAAAACTGGGCTCCACAGGGAATTAAAAGAGATGTAGGCATATAGTATCAATTAAATGCCTAATTTAGATCCTTAAAAACCACACCTAGCCTTAATAGCACTGCAAAACTGTGCAACCCAACAGAAGAAGCCCCTAAGTGCCTTAACATGAGAATGCAGACTGTCACTTAAACCATTTGGTCTGGTGGTCAGGACACATACACATGCTTAAACATAAATTCTGTAAACATAAAACCTGGCAGGTATCAGAGCAGCTCCAAGAAAAGGTAATCAGCGTGCAAAACCTCAGCCCAGGCTGACTGCCCCACAGAGTGCTAATTAGGTCATTCTCCTGGGAGGTTCGGGTTCAAATCCTCTCAGATAAAGGATGTTGATCAGCGTCCTGAATGTTCTTATCAGCCAGTGAATGCACAAGTAAAGCAGCCATGCCAGTGTTTCACAATATAGTTCTAATCCCTCATTCCTTTTACAAAAAAGAGACTTTCACCCAATTTCTAGGGGCGGTTCAAGGGTAAGAAGGGGAAGAAAAGGCTTCATATTAAGTACATCCTATCCAAGAGCAGTATTTCCTATTAATTTTTGTAAGCCCTGCATTTTTACAGCACCCAAAGCTCCTCATGAACAATATATGCGTTGGTATTCTGCATGGCTCTTCCGTGCTTAACTATGATAACACTCTAATCTTCTTTGTATAGCCAAATTTTTCCCCAAATATTTCTAAATTGTTCCTTTGGCCACATTTCAGGCAAATTAAATACGTCCAGAGAGTCAACAAAGTATCATAGCATTTCAGTCTGTTTAAATATTTTAAAATGTACATTACAAAATAATTGTTCAGGGCCAAGTTAACACCAAATTATTACATATATAGAGAGCTTTTATTTTCTAAGTGGTATTTATGTGAAAATGTTAAGTGGAAGAGAGAAAATGAAAAGCAGATAGATTCAACAACTGAAACATATTAAGATATTCAGTATCCCAGTCACTCTTTTGGCAGGTCAATTTCTGCAGCTCCAAGAAAGGCACAAATGTTCTCTGTCCTGTGCAGCAGGTGTTGCTCCATGGTAAACCCCACAGCCCTCATTCCTGGATGAGGATCTGATGGTCAGATGAGTGCACGTCAGGAGGAAACCTGCAAGTGCAGCTGCCCCCTTCATGTCTAAATTTGTTTCAGAAGCAAACATTTGTTCTGATAGCTGACATTGCCCCTTTATCAGAGTCAGGATAGATGCATGTGTCAGACCTGCTCTTTCTTCTGTATATACAGCACCATTGAGTATCCTTTCATCATTCAGTTACTAATTTCATCTAGGTCTATATGTCTATTTGCACACGTAGCTGTAGAGTCTTACCAAAATGGAGACTAGTTACAGAAAGCCATTTTCTCCTGTAGCTACAGGGGAAATTGTTGCTATGCAAGTAGCATCCAAAGCAGTCCATTAGTCTTTGGGTAGTATTCCTGAAACTCAATTAAGAATACAATGGGAATAGGTAGTTAAGAAAGTGTTCCAGGAAGTTTCTGCAGTATTACAATTGCAGTGTATGTTGGGAATAAAGTTTTCTTGCCTATTAAACCTAAATGCAATAAGACTATTTTAAAAATACTCACAAAGGAACTGCAAAGTGTTTTTAAATTGTTCCTTGTTCAGATGGTAAAGGATGATGCCTTGAGTTTTGGATTTAATCTCTGGCTGGTGAAATAAAAAAGATGTGCAAGAATCACAGAGATAGATAGGAAAATTCATTACCAAGTTAATTGCTAATTAGTCACAGAAATCCAACAGCATTTGAGCTCCTCTTTCTAAAAATGGCTCTGAACTGAAAGTCTCTTATTCCATTTATCAGAGTTTCAAACAGACATCGCATTCCACCATGCACCAGTAAAAAGGCTGACTCTGCCCAACTCTCTGATGCTCTCCTGGCCAGGTCTTTTCAGCAGGCCAGGAGAGGTTCATGTCCTCATAGATTTGATGCACTCTGTAGGCACTGTGCTGCCTATAGTGTTTATATATATATATATATCTCCATAGTGCATCCACTAGGCAGTCCCTACTTATTTCTTAAATGTGAATCTTCTGTGAAAACACCTTTGGGTCCCAGGAAGGTCACTGCTCTCTTAAGCTGCTTCTGCAATTGCCTCTCTCTCTCTCTCTCTCTCTCTCTCTCCTGTGTCCCTTTCCAGAAGCGACAACACTAGCAGAGCAGTGCCCAAGGGATGCTTCCTCCAGGCAGCCAAGTGGGTCTACTTCATTCTTGTGATGCTCAAGAAGATGCTCAAGAAAAGGTATCTCACTGTCTAGTAAGACAGGTTTGACCAATCACTTTTGCAGGGCCAATATCCTTTCAGCAGATATTCAGGTCTGAGTTTAATACAAGAAGTCACTCATTCAAAATTTTGTTTTCTCAGCATCATTTGTTGATATGAATAGTACCAATCCCTTGTGTCTCCTGCTTCATCACTGCATTTCACCTCTGTGTGAACTCAGTTAAAAATCATGTACCTGATGTGGTAGGCACACCAGTTGCCACCAGCTTCGTGTTTTGGTCCCCTCCTCCAGCAGATAGCAGCACAAGTACTCCGCAACACAGATGCTACAAAGGAACATATGATACACACTAAAGCACACATATAGTTGGACTTGTAGCCATTCACTGCACTTATACTAATTAAGCTGCATAAGGGGAAATTTCAGTTGCCAGTAAGTCAACAAAAAATAGATCAGACGCAAAAGACCAGAAGAAATACATTGCATATCTTCAGAGTTTTAGGACGCTTACATATTCTAATTTTTTCACTTTCATGTCATTCCTTATCTCTGCAGACAAACTAAGGAAGACTATTTTGTTGACAAAATGGTTTCAAAATTTGTGCTAATAGCCTAAGCTCTTCTCTCCTTCTCTTCCAGGTGGTTGCTTCGGTTTCATGTGGTGCAGCGTGCTGCTGTTGTATTTGTCTAACAGTGCAGCTTTAAAATGTCTAATGCTTTCAGTGTGTTAGTCAATTCTTTCTTTGTTTCACCGTACACAGATACATTGCCAAGGAAATGGAAATTTAAACAAGCCAGAGAATTTCTGAAATATAGATGACATAAAAGCCCCTTGCTAAAGTAAATCATACCCTGGCAACTTAATGTCTTGCAGTAATGAGAAAATTCAAAGTTATTCCCAATGACAATTGATCATACTACTACAGTCTTCATGAGAAATGTGATAAAATGGAAAAGAGTGTGATGTCCATTAGTAGAGAAAATGCCTCTGAAAGAAAGTATTGCAGAAGATACTCTAGATATATTGACTGAACTTTTCAATGGGATAAACCCAAGTCAGATTTGATCCTAAAATTTTTATGATACTTGGGATTTGTAAAAACATTCAGATCAAAACCCAGAACTTCCAGTCTATTCCACTACTTTGCTTGCAAGGAGATTTTTTTCTCCTTGGACACTGCAACATGACAGAAAAATGGTGTAGAAGGCAACCACAAGTGAAAGAAAAAATTTGCACTCCATGGTGTTCTCACAGCTGAAGACAAAAAAAAAGTGTCATGAATAAAGAAAGAAACCACCAGCTGAATTATTTTCTGCATATACTTTTCATGCAGCACACACTTCTCATCTGAAAGCCCTATGGTGTCTCTAATAGTGTTGTTAACATCGTTCTTTTAAATAAGATTTTCAGACTCACACTGCTTTTTCCTAAAGCACAGCAACAAAGGAAGATGAGCAGCCCAAAAGGAAGCAAAGCTGTACTGCTTCGGAGTTCCACTAATTCCAACCACTGAAATAAAATTAGTATAGAGGTGTCATGCCTGTTTGATGCCAAACAAGACTTCTTTCTCCCTTGTGGAATGAGGCTGTTTGTGACTGGACCAGGTGACATCTGATCCCATTGTACTGGTAGGAAATCAGAACACTAAAGCAAGCAGGAATAACTTTGATCATGGGAATGGGTTAAGTGTACATGTGATGAACATACCCACGTTGTTCAGACCCATGCTTCAAGTTCATGTCACGTAACCCGCGTTATCCACCTGCAGTGGATAACATTGTTTAATGTTTACATCACCTTGAGACTAGGCTAGCCTAGGCTAGGCTACAAAAGTAGGCAGACAAAAATGTGGGCAGACATACTTCAAAAATCTTCTGCACTATAACTAAATCTCACCCTGGCCATTTTGTGGAAATCAGTGAATATTTCACTCTACTGTTGCAGGGCAGGGGCAAAGAAGACAAACCATGTGGATCAGATAGTGTGTCAGAAATAGGTCTCCAGTTAGGAGTAACTGAAAACCACACTTCAGCAGCAACCAAGCCCCATGGAGGTAGCACTGCTTTCAGCCACCTGTATCCCCCACCCCAGCTATGGCCCCACCATATTGCCACACTTCTCTGGCCATTGCAAGGATTTTCATTTTTACTCCTCCTTGCAGTTCTAGCTCTTGCAATTCCATTGCAGTGTTACAGCAGGGATAGAGACTAACAAAGTGTTTCATGGGGGTTTGAATGCATAACTGGCATTTCTTATTGTTATCATATTTTCCTATGGCAGTCACCAGTCAGGGCCTGGGGCCACTCAGGTACAATCTGAATAGTCATAAAGAAAAAGTTGGCCAGGGACCTTCTGTTGAAAATGCAGTTCTGATTAAGGCTATTTAATACTTAAATTTTATTTAGATCTAGGAGATTTAGGTTTAAACCAGAAAGTCTTCAATATGCTCAAGAAAAGTTAAAAATAGCGAGTTCCCACTGCAAAATTGAAACTTCTTCATGTGACATGAATGTCACACCACAAAATAATAGAGCACAAAAATAGCACATATAAAATTTTGTGAAAAGGAAAGTATTTTCATGAAATTTATTAAATAGAGCACAAACCCAAAGACCTGTAATGATTTATTTTATCTGTAGGACTCTTAATACAGAATCTTGGGCCCCTTGATTCAGTAAATCATATGTATTAATTGAAACTCTTTCAGTGTTTTCCTGAATTTTCATTACATTCACTACATATATTTGTGCTTTATTCTTCACAATCTATTATCTCTCTTTCACTGAGATTACAGGAAAATTAAGTTCCTGTCTTGTGCTTTGTGGCATTCACTCTGTTAAGTATAAAAACATCTGTGTCATAAGAAATCTATCATTATTATGGTTTCTCCAAGAAAGAAAACATTAGGACAGGAAAGTCTTTCATCTGGAGTTGCCCTGACACTGCAAACTTTGTATCAATTTTTAACTGAAGCTTAATTTCCCTAAATATTATGACTAACAAGGTCATCTATCATTTTTAACACATCATGATTTGGAGACGGATTATGACATGCAATTGTGGCAGCTGTGGAGTGCTCTTTGTGTAGATCTGTGGTAGGCACATGGTGTTTTGTGTTTGTGAATGTTGGTGTGAGGAATCTACTTGAATAACGGTCATCTTCCTCTTCACTGAGCCATGATGTACGTATCACTATACTGGGCAACATTTGATGCCAGATAGACCACTTTTGGAGGCAAAGAAGTCAGGCTGCTTCTATGGGGTTCAGCATGCATTGTGGACACTCAGCAGGGTCATTCGTTCATGCCTGGATGGTCAGCCCATGCTGAAGGCCAGCCTATTGTTTCCCTCTCCATTATAGCTAACATGCCTGCCCTTTTGATTACAGACCTTAGAGTACCTCTTCCATCTGGTAAGCCACAAAAATAGAATCTGATTTTCTAAGCTCTGATACACTGGAGCAAGTTTCACTCTTGCAGGTCTTCCCACTGAAACCATCAGATCTATTCTCCTGACTGAAGGTCACACTAAAAGATTGAGGCAACTGGATTCTTTTAATATCTGACCTTTTAGAAGACAGTCAGAACACTGTGAAATCGCTGCTAAAATAATATTTGCGAGAACTACTGCACGTAGTGGGGAATAGCAAAACCAGTGAAGGAGGGAAACATACAGAAGGGAAGGCAAAAGTGTCTCCTAAGGCACAATTAGAACTACACAAAGACAGTGCCTTGAACTTGCGTCCTTGCTAATCAAGTGCATTCTCAGTGATATAATTGGCTGGCTGTAAATCAGAAAACAGTAGATGGTAGCTGCCAAGGTTTGTTGTTTAAATGGAAAAATGCTGTAAAGAGATTTCAAATGGTGGCACATTGTACAGTCTCCTTTTGTAAAGAGTAGCTTTTTGAGCATCTTGCAAAAGATAGCACACATTTCAGCTTTGAGTCAGAACACTGGGAGAAATGCCAGGCTAACCCAAACTGGTTTGGTTACCTACATCACTTCTGTTAAGCAGATGTCTTAACAGTGTAGATGCTGCTAAGATGCATATAAAAAATGAGATGTGATTAGAATATAAATTAGTGAAAAGGAAAATGGCCCATTCCATAAATACACACTCAAAACTACTTTAAAAAGATATGTTTGAAAGACATTACTAAGAATTCTAACTGTATCACTATACTGACAGCCCTTCTCTTTAAACTGAGTTTACTGTACCCTTCCGAACATCTCCAGTGCATCATTTGCTTTGTCTCCCTCATCTGCTTTGTGGCTTCCAAAAGCAGGACTTGATGCCAGCATTCATTACCTAACCACAGTTTCTGTAAATTCTTTCTCCTGGTCCTTGCCTCACTCTGCCTTCCCACCTTTCTGCTCAGTCATAGACATCTTAGCCCCACACTCCTTTCTCCTGTCCTGATTCCTCCACTGGTTCCTTTTTGTGGAAAACTCAGCACTTGCTTCTTCAGAAGCTTGTTTAGCTTGTCCACCCTGGAAGCAGGTGAGGCAGCCAGCACACCCCATATATGAGGAAGGGCTGGTCCTTCTGTCCCTGCTAGCCTCTGTGGCAGGCAGCATCTAACTCGGTATAGCCTTTTCATGTTCTCTTGGAGGACCTAAGAAAAGATCAGGTGTGTCTACTGTGGGCAGTATTTTCAAACATTTTAGAAGACATATGCAGACAAGCCTTTAAAAAACAAACAAAAAATGGATGTTTTTTGAGCAGGCTGAAAAAAGAATTGACACAAAATATCACCCTCAGGTGGCACTCACACCACAGAAAGTGTAAGTGGCTGGGTTTCATTTTTTGTAGTGGAGAGCAACCCCTTTTTCTTTGCCCTCTTTTCTTGAAATAGCATAACTATTTTTGATATGCTCCCCATTATCCATCCTCACTGGCATGTTACAATGAACTAACAGCATTAACTGCCTTAACAGAATTAACTGCCTTAGCTGCCAAAGCTGGTGTTGCTTTGGCCTATAAGAAAAGCATACATGAACTACTGAGAATAACTGTAAGGACCCAGATGTGGTTAAATTTAGCTGTAATTATTTCTCACCTCCCAAAGACTGTGGCAGTTCTTCTTTGAGGGAGACTCTGGCAAAGGGTCGTGGGGATGCTCTGCAGTGGGAAAGATGCTCTTTTCCCAAATGCCCTTATACTGCCTCCCAGGGATGAGCAAGGCAGGTCTCCTGGTGAGGGAGCAGGACCGGTTCTGTGGATGGCTTCTTCTCAGTTATTTGACAGGTTGCCAAAATTTCCCTAAGGAATCCAAGCAAAATAAGTTGAAATGAAGTGCTATAAATGTATAACAGCATAGAGTTTTATCAGGTAAAGACAGGGCATTTTGAATAGCCAAGGGCCTTTCTTCCTCCTGGATTTCAAAGGTCTCCTGTGAACAAAGCAGTAGCAAGCTGCTTAAAAAAAAGGTTATACACATTTAAAGTGTAGGCTTGGGGAACTTTGCTATAAGAGTCACTTCTGGCTCCCACTAAGATTCTAAATTTATCATTCTTTATGTGTGGATTTTACATATGTTTTTGTTACAAGAAAGGTCATACTGTGAGTTTGTTGGATTTTTACATTTCTGGATACAGTGGATTCCAGAGATGTAAATTCTTCTTTCAAAATACTACCAACTGTCCCAGTTTTTTTGCCTGAAGGATCAGCATCCATGGCTGTTTCCAGCTGATAGCTACAGATCAGTGCTGTTTCAACATCATTTGATCTACTGAGATGGTACTAAGTGAACACAGTGGATGGTTTTGTGGAGTTCTAGTTGTCTGCTCCGGTTGAAAGCTAGTTGCCTGCTTCAGTGGAGATATAAGCTGAAACAGCTGATCAAGAATGAGATCTTATTTGAATAGTTAAACACTGTCTTCATCTAAGCATTAACTAATTTGCATGGCAAAATTCCAATTTACCATCTATCACTTAAATGACAGCTTGTGTAACAGTAGTTCAGCATTCTTCACTTGCAGTGTGAGATTTCCATTCAAATCGGGAGAGGAAGCATATGTGGAGTGTGTGTGTTGGGGGCAGGCATTGTAAAACACACAGAGAACACACATTTAGCACCAAAAGCATTAGATATAGAATATAAACATGGAAATTACCCTGTTCCATTAAAAAAAAACCCAAACCAAAGCAAAACAACAAAAAAGAGAAACCCAAACAAAACCCCAGCTGTTTGAATTGAACAGAAACAATAAGCTATATGTTAAAATCTCCTCTTCATCCATAGGACCAGAGGCAGTTGGAAAATTAAATTAGTTTCCTCGAGCACAATGGCAGCATCCCACTGAGTTGCCTCTTAGAAACTATAAATGTGCCACAAAAAAAAGGGGGATCCACCCATTTTCTGGAATGCAAAAAGACTTGTGCTTGATACTTGGTTTGGAGTAGTTTAAGCATCCACCTACAAAGAAGCTATTCCTGGGTAAAAACTAGATTTAACTCTAATCCAAAATCTGTCACTGTGGGTTGGCCCATTGTCACCCAGGTATATAGGGCCCAGAAACTTGATGAGCTTTCCTATCTGAAAACATTATCTGCTTGGGGAGTATTTGTATCCATTACAAAGTCATCATGTTTTAAGTCTGTAAATTGATGGCTTAAAATAGGAGCATTTTTCGGAAGCAGCAGCAACTGCAACTGAAGCACTGTTGCATTTGGACTATTAGTGCAGAATTGCTGGACACTCCTTTGAGGTTCTCTCACAGCCAGAAGGTTAATGCAGCTTCCCGTCTGCCAGCACAAGTTTAGAAAAAGACATATTTCAACTTCAGGGAGGTTTTACATTGTTATTTTTGCTGTAGGGATAATCTAAATATATTGCTACTGTGTTCTGTTTCAAGGTTAAGCAATACAAACAAAAGTCCCTCTGAAGGAAATACACATCCTCATCACTGTCCCAAGTACTTCTGCTCCCTTGTACATCCCACAGCTCCCATGACATACCTCAGTGTTGTGCTATAAAGACATTCATGTTGTAGCACTGTTCTCACTTAGTTTCAGACAGTTTAAACTCAAGAAGCAGCCTGCGGAAATTAATTAGGTTTCAGGACACAGCCACTTTGCATTTCTTGATCCCAAGGACAGGGAATCACTAGTCTTGGATACATTTACCAGTGTTGATGTGCCCAATCCATATCCCTAGTACAAGTCTCTGGTACACTTTGTATACTAAGGTAGTAGATCTTCTCTTTTGTATGCGAGTCACAAACATGTGCCTCACAAAAGCCCTTCTTTTAGAAATAAATGCAGCCTTTCCCCAAATCATATCCTAAGCATGAGAGCAAGACCTCTTTGGTTACTCTCATAGATGATCCTTCAACACTAGCAGGTGCTCAGGGTCCTGCAGGAGGTGGAAACAAAAACACTGTTTTTTTTTTGAAAAGTCAAACAAGTTTGAAAACCCTGGCTCACATTTCCACATAAGAAACTAGACTTTATTTCTATATCCCAATGGATGTTCTGTGAAGAACCACAGTTTTCCACGAACACAGTCTATGGCAGCCCTGCTGCATGCTGCTGTGTTCATGGGGTCTTTTCTCCACAGACTGGCTTTTTGTCCTCAGCACAGTGACCCTGTGGTTCTTGCCCCAGGATGACGGCTTAGCTGTGCAATGCTAAGCCAGATCCTCCTGCCTCACAGCCCTCAGAGACAGTGAAGCAAGCTCCTCCTGCTGCTGCTTCTACTTTGGTCTCGCCCAGTGGTCTAGTGCAGCATGCCAGTGGTGGCTGCCAAAAAATTGTGTGCGATTAGCAACCCGGGCCCTTGGGGGCCTGTGGCATGGGGTGGGTGATGGGAATAGGTGGCCTCCTTCCTTGGGTCTTCAGCTCCTGGAGGGAACCTGGACATGGTCTTTAAACTCTCAAATGTGTTTCCTTTATAAAACAGTACCAGGTGCAAATGACAGAGGATGGGTGCAACTGAAGCCTTTAATTAGTTTTTTAAATGCCAGTGACATATACTGGTGAAATGATACCGCTTGGGAAATGGGAGTGCTCTAGAAAATTTTTGGTATGTTTGTACATGCTACGATGGCACTGATCTTTTAAAAAGGGGGTGAAATGGCTTTTTAGCTATTTTCATAAAGAAATACATGATTTTATAAAACTCACCTGGAACTATGGATGTAAATCACAATCCAAGTTATGTTTTTCCAAACACCGTGGGATCAACTTTTTCCCATTTCATCTGTGAAATGCTGAACTTGGCATTGTATTTATTTGGACATGTGAACCCTCCCCACCCCATTCACCCAGGTAGATCATTCTGAGGAAGATCCTTCTGTACAAGGATCTTAGGATCTTGCACCAGAACTACTGTGGTAGGAAAGTCTGGTGTGTGTGTGTGCTGGAATGTGTCTGCTTCCAGTAAGACATATATTAAAAAAATTAAAAACATCTGTGAGAAAAATTGGTTCTTAAAGTCTGTGGTCACATTTAGGTCTTTTCATTCTTGTGAAACACATTTGGAGAGGAAATTAAAAAACCAAACCACATACACACAGATGAGGGAAAAAAAAGGAGTTTAGACATAAACATATGACCCTCAAAGAGCAGACAGAAAAACTGTACCATCCCTGTATTTGCCCCTGTGAATTTAACCATTACTTATGATTAAACAAGTAATCACAAAAACACACAGAAAGTGTGCCCTGTTGAGATGCTCTTAATGCACCAGGAAGATGCTTGTGTTCTGTAGGCTGTTTGCTTACAAAGAGAAACTGCTGCCTATTTGGGCTTTTCCCAGAGGAGATGGGCATTTTGCCAGTGTTTCATTTTCAAGTGCCATTGTTCACCTAGGGCTTTAGCAAAAAAGCTTTTGCTTATTTATTACTAATCCTAGCCTAAGTAATAATCATTTTTAATCCTTTTACATTTTAAAACAAATTTATCAGTCAATGACACCAAACTCAATGTCCCCCATAGCTCTGGTATTTATTTTTTCATTTAATAGGTAATTCTGTAATTCACACACCCATGGAATTGCTTTATTGGTTCACGAAACCTGCTTCTATGAGCATTCCTTTCACAAAATATAAATCTCACTCAGGTGGTAAAGACTCTTTTAAACATGCTTTTGTTACTTAGAGTCTTGACAACACAGCAACAGAGGAACAGTATTGCTAACTTTATCCATCTGCCTGTGCATCTGTGTAAAATGCTGTTGTATTCATACATTATCTTATTCAGACTTGACATGCATTAGACAGAATGAATTGGGGGGGTTTAATGAATAGTACAACTATTTTGATAAGGTAATGTCACATCTTCCTTTACTTTCATGATTTGGTATAAATTCTTGCTACAATCTTGACCGAAATTAGTTTGAGAGACCTAATGCAATCCTCGTTCTCAAAAGCAGTGTAATTTGGTGTAATTGTCTGTGCTTGGTCATGAGATGCTCAAAACCAAACAAGCACGGATGCCAGAAGTCATTTTACATCTTATAAAAAAATCCTGAGCCCTCCATTTTGATGATTAATGTTCTATTACTGGTAAATTGTGCTGTGAATATCAGCTGGCTACTTCTGTGATTTTGCTAGCCTTGCATACAATGCAGCCAGTCTGTAATCTGTCCTATAAAACAATTTACCTGTCATTTCACTAGTTTGATGTCAACAGACAACACTTGCAGAGCCATTTGCAATACACACATATGAAGAGCTGTTTGGACTGTTCAGAAGGGCTGGAATGAGAGAATTGGAATGAGAGAATTGGTGTAACATATAGTATCAGCAACAAAATAATTTAGTTTTCAACTTCAGTTAGTGCAGGTCTCTAGAAAACAAATGGACAAAGAATGCCTCAACCTCAACCTACTTACGTATAAAGTTTTAGCAGATTATTTAAATAGTCCATGGAAACAGAGTTTTCCTTGTGAAATATCTACGTTTATAGCTAGTGGTGCCAGAGGACAAGAGCACCCTGGAGACTGTCAGTGCAATTTTGTGGTTCCAGTCTAAGCAGAAAACATAATCTCATGCTGGAAGAGGAAAATGAGAGTATGACAACTCTATACCGAGATGTATTTTGTTAATCTTTACACCAGGAAGGAGGCTTACCTTTTAGTGGCCAACAAATGAAATTCAAAAGATGAAGCATTTCCATAACTTACAGAAATCAACACAAAAAGCACAGAATTGAGAAAAGGAAGCAGTTGTGGGAAAAAAGAAAGATCTGGCACATAGAACAAAGAGTAAGAGATTCAAACAGTTTCCTTATTTCCAAGCCCTTGACTTCCTCCTAGACATCCCAAAAGCCAAGACCTTCTTGCTCTCTTTGTTTGACAGGCTTACCTTGTCTGCCTCTCTGCAAGCAGTTAGAGGGAAGAGAGAAGCTGCCTTGAGGTATTTCCACCATATCCAGCCTTAAAGATAGAATTGAAAGACAGAGAAATTGATGGAGACCTGCAGAAGCTGCTTTATTCCATGCAAACCACAGCAACTCTCCAAATATTCAGCAGGGAGTAGGATTAACCCAAAACCTGGTATTTGTTTTCCTAGTATCACAAAGGACGCAAAGAAGCTCAGACTGGCTTCTCTGAGGGTCAAATGAGCAGTCAGTATATAGGAACACACCCAAAGCTCTGTAGTTTACCTCCATAACACCTCTGCTCCTTGCATGGCCCTACTCATAGTTGTGGTACTCTCAGGGACCTGACTGTCACATGGTCACCAGATGTGCCCTAAAATGAAGACGATTTGCCTTCTGATTCTCAGAAAAAGTATCAGGAGATGAGAACAGCACTTTCAGCTGCACTTGAAATCACCTGGAGTAAAATACGATCTTAAACTGCTTTCCTTTTACAGTTAAATCAGTAGAGTAAACCATACTGGTAAGGTATATTATCTTTGTAAAAATTCCCTTCCTTTTCAATTATATTTAATTTCCAGTTCATCTTTCCCTTATATTTATTCCACAAACAAGCCATTGTGTTATTAATGATTCAGAGTTCTCCAAATCCATATGTTTTATGGATTTTACGTCAAAGTGGACTCATAATAATTTAATGAGGAAAAAGAACAATATTTTACTGTACTCACATCTTACACTACCCAGCCAATAGGCCTGTAAGCAGCTCTAAATCTTTCTGTAACAGCACGATGGAGATTATAAAAAAAGAAATAGGCATTGCCAGCTTCCTCTGCCCCCCACCCCTCAAAGGGATTGATCTTTTCCTGCAAAATCTTCTTCAAGATTTTCATAGTAAATCACTAATTCCTCTCTGATGGTTATACAGCTACAGGTGTAGAAAATCCTTTAATGGTTCATAACAAGCAGAAATCAGGTACGTGATGAAACAGGGGTATCAGTCACTTTAGCAGTCAAGTGAATTTGATTCTACTCATTTTTCTGGAGACAACTAGTTTGCCATATGCAGGCTCAGAGATTTAACTATTCATGTATTAGAATGACATATTTAAAGTAGTGAATTTCACATTAGCAATGCAGATGGAGGTAAGAATGATCCTGGAAAATTAAAGGGTGGAAAGACTGATGTTGGAGATTAGCATGAGAGTTGAAAATCCAAGACAAGGCAGAGAAAAAGGGTATTAGAGAGGAGGCAGAATGGGAAAAGTAGAAACACATAAGTTAGAAAAAAGAGGGACAAACCGAGATAGAACACTGGAAGATGGAGTACAGAATATCCGAAAAAGCTAAAGTGGATAAATAAAGATTAGCAGCTAATAGAAACAATAAAATGTTCAGATAGCAGAATTTCTTTGACACTAATTATTAAGAAATATGTTATTGTTCACAAAGTTGATGCCATTTCTTCAGAGAATTTACTGGGAACATTGTTCCCCCACCCTTCCAGTTGTGCCAATCACTTGCTGGTAGATTAAGATACCGAAATGCCTGTTTATACTATTCAGTTTAAGATCTATTATACACACACAGGCACATGCACGAAAAAAAAAAAAAAAGGTGCCTCAATGACTGCTTACAAGATAAGGAGTTTGTATAAAGCAAAGGGTAACATTGGAAAGAGGGAGAGGAGGGATAAGGGGAAAATCCCTGAGAAAACAGGAGACATATTCAAGAGACATCAGTCTTGAAATTAGAAGCTCATTAATTCTCAGCCTATTTTCAGTCTCTGTGGAGATTTACCATATGTGACAGCTACTCAGCCTTGGACTCCGATTAGAACTGTTTTCCAACTACTAGTCTAAATTACGACCAGAAAACCTCATGTTCCGCAAAGTTTGTTGAACTGGTTACCCTTTAACAGCGACATTTCATGCAATACATTGCAACTGATCTGCTATTTTTCTCATATCACTGCTGACAGATGAGCATGATTATCATCCTAGATCCACCTTGCCCGTGCTCATTTGGACAACAAAGACAGCAACTGAACTGAAAGAAAATTCCAGGAAAAGTAATTGAAGACAAATTACAATTTTCAATAGATTTTCCTGGAAATTTGCCCACAAAACATATTGTTTACATATCCACCTCCATCCAGAAGTTTGAAAGCGTATCCCAGGATGCCTACTGTTAATGTTTTGGCCCTACCCTGGCCAGGCTTCTCACAAAGCTCCCGGATGCTCTAGGCCAAGACCAATTTGTCAATGCCAGGTTGTATGATGATTTATGACTAGCTGAGTGAGGATGCCGGCTACGTTCTGTCTTTCCCTAACTAGCTTTGTTGAACTGAAGCCATTCCAAATCACTAGCGGGCTACATGGATGCAGACAAAGAGGCTGAAGTTGTTTTTTGAATTTACAGACATAATTAGCACCAATAGCTTTTGCAGTGGAAGGAAAATTTTTGGAAGAAAAAATATGAAAGTTTTCAAAGCTGCATCGCGCTTTAGTAAATATAATATGTCACAGAGGGAGCTAGGAAATGTGAAAAAATCTCAAAGTTGAGATTTTATTTGGCCATGTTTTTTCATGTCACGCAAGGTACCGAAGGAAAGAACATCTGAACACATGCCCAAGATACCCCTGTAAAAGTGGCAACAGCTATACTAACATGTAATAGGATCAGGTCCTGTCTGGCAGTGAATTAATGCCTCTATCAAACTGTTTCACTGAAGAAAACTTTAATTTGTTTTTCTGAATAAGAAATGTCTTTCTGGAGAGCTGTGAAGATTGACAAAAGTTCTATAAAGAGAGAAAGGAAATACAGATTCTTTTAGCAGCATTGGCCAGTTGTTTTTACTGTTGTTTTTTTTTTCCCCAATGCAGCCATCCAGGAGTGCTTTATCAGCAGGGTTATGCTGCTAATTGGCTATACCTGAGGTAAGATGAACTTGCAGGGGTGAGTAGGAGGCAAAAAAAAAAATAAAAAAAAAATAAAAAAGAACAGAGACAAAAAAATATGTTATTAGCATTTCCTCAATATCACAGAATCCACTAGCAGGTCGAAGTTGTACTAATTTCATTTCAGAATAATAAAATCAATGCTGAAGAATGATGAAACAACAGCTACCGTGGCTGCTTCAGGTGTTCTGATACAATTATAGCTCAATATCCTTATTATTAAATGTAGTTCTTCCTAGCATGTCTTGACCGCCTGTGACAAGTGCTTCTGAATCTCCACACAGCCAAAACCTCAAATTAAATCTGACAAACACAGAAAGTGTTTTCAACTAACTTGTCCTCCCTTTGCAGTTGCTCATTATGGAGTGACCTACTCTTTTTGTGTCCTACACGACTCACATCCTTGTAGATTGTGTTTATTGAAAGCTGATAGTTACAAGCACTGACATTTGCCAGGTTTTATATACCAGGGAATTAAAATAAGAAGAATCTGACAAACAAAGACATTGTAAATAAGATGAGAGGCCTTTACTAAATCTGTGCACTGTAAGAATGCAGAAGAAAATTAAGTTACTGCACTTTCAGAGGCTCTTTGTGGTGCTCAATTCCCTTTGTATGGGTGCTATTAGAAGCGCAAGCACATAAATGCAGATATAATGTCAAAGTCATTCACATTATAACAAGGTTTCAGATGCACCATAATGAAGACTTCATCAGAGAGTGAAAATTATTGACTCCCCTGTTGATGACTTTTACAAAAATCTTAAAAGTAGAAAGATTGCCAGCTGGATTAATCTTCCTGTGCACAGTCATTTATGAAGCTTTGGAATTTTAACCATTGGCAATAATGCTATAGTTGAAAAAACTCCAAGAATATCAGTTCGATGACAAACAATGGTCTGCTAATAGAGACATGCTGTCCTGACAGCTCTGCTTCAGCTATATGATATGATGTGCGCCAGCAAAAGCAGAGAAGACATTTTGTAGCGTCATAAAACTGCTTCCAAAAATGAGCACCCTGCAGCTATTAGAAACTGCGTGAGAATCACCAAATGTCAGCCTCATGCTCAACAACATTCAATTTAATAAATGGATTTAAGAAGGCGAAGAGCATAAGATGCTTCAGAATACCCTTATGACTATGGTGACAATAGTGAGTGCTTGAGAAAAAAAAAAGTAAGTATGCACTATAAAATAAAAAGCGGGGGGTGGTGGTGGTGGTGGAAATTTTGTTCCCTGAGACCAATTAAGATCATTCTGTCATTATTATTGTCAGCACTAGGAACAGTGTATGAATGGTAATCAATTTACTGACACATCCTAACATTGATGGTCAAAGGCCTGCACTGTTAATGGCCCCACATTGTTCTGGCAGTTAACGTTTTCTTCTGAAATTTCCTTTTCTAAGACAGCTATTTACACTTACCCAAATCTAAAGTGAAAAATGGCCAGTGGGCAAAAGGAGTATCTCTGTGTACCTGATCCACAATGTGTTAGAGAACTGGCTGGAAAAAATTGGAAGAATTCTTTTTTGTTCTGAAAAATGTTATTGAAATACTGTATGGCTTCTTATTCTTCTCTCCCTTCTCTTTTCTTTTCCTTGCCCTCGACTCCTATAGCTGCTTCAGCTCTGAGTGTGACAATCAAGGCAAGAGGTGCCAGGTATGTCAGCGGGCACAGTTATTCCTGCACCAAACATTTCCTGGCTAATGCCAACAGAGCCCAAAGCTAAAGAAACCTCAAGAGCTCACTAGAGTCTTCTAGTGAAGAGTTTATCTGTTTTTTTTTACCAGAGTTTATCTGGTTTTTGCTAACTTTTTTTTTGTTTTTTAACTGCTAGAAAGGCACATAAGATTTACTTGCCCCATGGAAATCCATATATTGATCCAAACAGGAGTTTCTGATCAGAGAAACTTAGTTTCAGGGTGATGTTTCTTCACCCAGACAGCTCTACTGGGAATATTACAAAATGTTGTAACTCTCTGATCAAACTAATTTTTAAAAATAGTAGCTGTAGAAGTACTGAAGGGCTTTATCCTCAGCTAAAGTGCAAGGGTACTTACCAGATCTCAGAGGTCTAGTGCTTTTACCATTACTTTCTAATTAACTGACATCAGTTTCTATGAAAATCATGCCTCCTAAATCCCTCAGTGAAACCAGAACTGTAACATGACAGCATTCAGAAGCTGATATTGTATCTGTTCTCTTTCACGGGCCTGCACAAGGCAGTAAAGAATATGAAAATACAGAAAGGGTTCTTTGAATATTCTCAGTTGGTAATAAGTGCTTGTAAAAACACTTGGGATTTGGGTAACTCCCAAAAGATCCAAAAGCACATATGGACTGTGATAGAAGGAAGTTCAAAGCCCCACACTTGGAAACAGGTTTTTACGTACACAAATATTCATATACAGAAAATCAGAATGTGTTTGAATGTTCCATGGCTGTAAGGTCCACAGAATCAGAAGGCAGTCTTTTCACTGGCAAAAATACGCTACTAGTGCTGCAGAGATTGCCCTGGAAACTCTAATATTTTACCTTGATTAAATAAAAGTCTAAAGCCTTACCAGGGCTTTCAACAGAGCCAAGATTTTCTCTCAGGTTGACACTATTTAGTTACTTACTATTTCAGATGTTTTAAGGTACATTCCTCTGCTGCTGTTGATACATCCCCATTCAGCCAGAGAATCGCATATGGCACAGTAGATGTGGGTGGCAACACACAGCCTTTATCCTTCTGCAACTGTGACCATTCACCCTTAGTTTCTCAGACTCTGCATACAGGACTGAAACACTCAAATTGAGACTCATCAATGGCTCTCCTTTACTTACAAATGCTCTAAAGGCACCCAATGACCTAGTTTAAACTTAAACCTCACATTCCACACAGATCAAACACAAAAGTGAACTTGTATACATCTCAAAGTGTGACACATCTAAGAGAGCTTTCTGGGTAAAGGAGGACAAAAATAGAAATGCCTCGTTATATGCCTAACAACAAGGTAGAAAATATGTAGATGAAGCATATGCCTGATGGGGAAAAAGAAAAGCAGGAAGATGGGGGTGGGTAGACTGCAGCTACTTTGAAGCCTGTGACACCAGAGTAAATGCAAAAGGCTTGTTTATCTGTAGCTGCAATTCACTGGGAGATTTAAGGGGCTGGGGAAGGAATGGCAGAGAGAAATTTATTTTAAATACAAACTGGATAGGGGTGCCTGTCATTTTAAGATTGGGAGGGGGGAAGATGGACCTGGAGTAGTTCAGGAGAAGAAAGCGTTTCAGGCAATTGGTGATTAATTGTGCTCTGCTATGCCACATCTCTTTCTATTAAACCTTAGATAACCAAATCTGTTTCCTAATTGTTTCTGTGTTTCTCACTTTTCCTTTTGTCTTGCATAGGAGTAGGCAATTTCTATGCCATCAATATCTCATTAAAGGGCCTGGGGTGTGATATGCCTTGTTTTGGTTTTAATTTTGTTTTCCAGGCTTTTTGCTACATTCTATGATATAGCATTTTTTTTGTTTGCTTGCTGTAGTCCATTTATTCTCTGGCATTCCCTTTCTCCAGGTTATAGCTTTATTTGTTTCTTTTACTATTGGCACTCGAGGTGTATGTAAATTATTGTTACATGCTTCACCATCGCTACCTATTGTTCTTCATTTCCCCTAATGACATTCTCATCTGAATGCTACTGCCTGCTTAGGTTGTCCATGTCTAGCTAACAACTTCAACTCATCTGTGAGGTCTTTTTTTTTTTTCCTTTTTCTTTTCTTTTTTTTTTTTTTCCAATCTCTTTCCTGTTGCAGTTTGCCTAAGACTTGTATTCATGAGGTAAGGAAAATAGCACGCTTTCTGCCTCAGGCAAAATCCTGCTGCCACTAGTGCAAGTAGCAGCTTAGAGGAAAAAGGAAGGGCATTCACACAAATAGCTAATCAAAGGGTTTTTAATGATACTCATTAGGAAAGAAATTCATTAACAAGCCAGCACAAGAACATTCCCTGAAGGGAGAGTGATGTTATTGGTCACATCAAAGTTCCCACCTGACTAACACCTTTATTGCTGTTCATAGTAAGGCCAAGTTAGCAGCAAAACCAGTCGCATTCAGTTCCTGCTAAGGAAAAAGTCAGCAAAGCATGGTCATTGAAATCGGATCAATTCTGCTTTACTAATAACAATGGCTTTCCAGCTTTTCACGGGGACGTGTAGTTTAGCCCCTCCACTGATGTTTTTGAATTCATGCAACATTACATTTCTTACTCTTCGTTCTCTCCCCTCCCCTTTCCCTTGCTACTTTTGTTTTGATACTTCTAGCGATGTCCGAATTGGTGGCCATGGTAGTGGTTCACATGCGCTCTCTGTGCCCCAGTCCCATGGCACTGCAGACCTCACCAGTGCCCCTTTTTCGAGAAGTCTGCGGAAAGCAACCTCATTGCAAGGTGCAGCAGGGAGCCACGTTAAACTGTCAGCAGCTCATTCACCTGGACAAGGCACCGATCCAGGCACCCCAGAGCTTGCACCCACTACTTAGGGTAGACACAGCCTCTGAGCGTCACAGACATTTCCAACTTACAGGCATATAACTGCCTTTTTGTGCACTCACACTGTTACTTACCTATAAAAGAGACTATTTTCTGCCAACTCATTCCTAGAGATTAGTATTGGTATCCTGGGATGCTCATTTGCTCTGTAAAACTTAGGTTTTTAAATAGACTGAACTAGAAATCTCACTTTTATTGCACTGCCCTGATATAGTAGAGCTCAGTTATTAGAACAAATTGGAGCAAGCCGCCTCCTCGTTGTTATACTCACATAATTGCTACAGGCTGATACATGAAACCATGCTTCACTCTTACGCTTAGAGGCGAGATCTCCATTTTGCAAGGACAGAGCAAGTTCTATTATGCGTTTTACTGCCAAAGGAGGTCAATTAAGTTTAATTGGTTCTAATTAGCACTTGCTCGAGCTGTTATGTTCTTTACCTGCATCCGAGTGGCTCTCCAAGTGCTGCACAATGGATTCCTGCTTTTGAACACAAACGAGAATTACTAATAGCATCCTTGAAGGCAAAAGATGCACTGATCAGCATAAATGGGAAACAAATATCAGCACAAATAGTAGCAGGCCTTTTTAGAGATAAACCACAAACATTTCATCCCCATCTGGCTTTGATCAATTGAACTGAATGCAACTGTGCACCTTGTTGTTGAAAGTTATAACACAGAAAGTATACAAATGTAATTATTCTCTACCATAACTTCTTTACAGCTGAAAGGTAGGTACTAGAGAAGGAGGGGGAAAGGGGGGAAGAGAGTAGAGCAGCTCTGAAAAAATAGATAGAAAATTTCAATTGTAGGGAAGACAAAATACCAAGAAAAGGAAAAAAAAAATCCCCAAACATGTACATCTGAAATGCTTTATCTCTAGGATGTTTGAGGACTGTTTTAAAAGGTTTGTATCTTTTAAAAGTGATGGGTTTAGGGTTTTGGTGGGTTGTTGGTTTTTGGTTGTTGGCTTTTTTTCCCATTTTGCTGCAGAGATAGGAATAACCTTGCTTGCCTAATTGTCAGCGTAAGAAATTTCAGTCTTCAGGCTGTGGTGAGAAACTGGCATCAAGCTCAGGATGGTCTACAGCAGAAAATGAGGAGTCACATGGCAGACAAGATGTTGAAATGCTGTGTTGTGTTCTAGGAACTTATTTTCTGCTGGGGTCTTCCTGGATATAGCTAAAGAGTTAAATAAAGGCAGGCTGGAGAACAGTTTAGTCCTCACGCTGACACTTGAGCTCAGAGCTAGCTCTCCCCAAATCACCAGTCCACATTCACAGCATGTAGGCATTGTCCTACATCTTCTCTGGGTCCCATGAGGTGTCTCTCAGTCATACCTGCTATTTTGGTTGGCAGGGCAAGAGGTCAGTCTGAAACAGAAGCAGGGAGAGAGCTAGAAACAGCAGAGAAGATGTTTGGGACCACTGCACTAGTGTATTCCTTGGTCTCCTCTGAACTAATAGGGTGTATATCCAGCCACTCAATCCATGCAGAGCATGACGTGAGCCCCAGCACCACCACACCTCTTCTCTTGCACCCTGCCATGCCAGGCACCCCAGATCCAGGGGACAGCAGCACCTCTGAGTAGACAGACCACAGCAGGATGGCACTGAGACAAGGACTGGGGAGGGTGGTCCCAGAACATGAGATGTGCCTGACTCAGTGGTCCCTGTCTGTAACCACCACAATGCCTAACTCAATAGAGACCTTCCCTGCCTTGAAAAATTCCATCCTTGGTGAAGTACCCTCCTCTATAAACATGACACCTGACAAGGTGCCTAGCACGGGTGTCTACTGAAAACCACTGAGCCTGAAGCCACAAGTGCTTCCCATCCAGAGGTTGCTGGGGTGCCAGATGCTGAGGTTGGGGGCTCATACACCCTGAGCATACTCCAAACCCACCAGCTTGGATTAACTGTACTTTTAAAATAAAGTACCAGATTTCATGTACCGAAGATCTAGGCCTCCTATGGAGTTTTAGACTTTATTTTGGCGTGAAAACGAAAAGCAATGAAGCTCATAGATTATCAACAGTTCAGAATTACCTGTGAAACCGTAGTGGGCTTGGCTGATACTAAGGCAGTGTACGTGTTCTTTTTTTTTTAGTATTACTCTGCCATCTTTCCTGCTGCTTCTATGTACCACCTAAATGAATTGTCCATTGCCCACATGGTTTTAAAAAATAATTTATTTTTAACTAACGTGTTCCAGATAGATGGAACACAAAACATGTGTCAAAAAAAAAAAAAAAAATTAAAAAATCCTCCCCTCATCAAACAAGTTCCCCCCAGTCTTTACAAAAGAAAGCCTACTTTTTTTGCTCTAGTTCCCCTGTTCAATTCCCACAAGGCCATTAATCATAAAACCCCAAACTGCATACATTGTAGAAAAGCGAAAGGAGCTGCCTGTATTTTATTTTTTAAAAAAAAAAAAAAAAACGTCCCTGCCAGAATGTTCCCTAACCCAATTACCTTTCCTCTGTTGGTTGTGAGGACTGTTTCTCAGCCTTAGTACACACCTTTTCTCCTGGCTTGCAATGTATGGGCTGAGGCAAGCATAAACCAGCATACCATTATTTCAAATAGTCATGTCTAGCTTTTGCACTGGTATATAGTTAAATCAATACAGCTAAAACACTCCATGCTCCTTTTCTTTCTTACTTTTCCCAAGGAACAGTGTTTCTCTGGTATTTCAGGTGACAACCAACAGTTATTCAAAAGGTTTACTGACTTGGATAAGGACTTGAGAAGCAATAACTTACAAAAAAGAAATATCTGTTGTTTGCATCACTGAAATGGCTGCCCATACAGCAATACACCACTGAAGCACATGTAACAATTTATTATTTGGTCCTTCAGCCCTCCTGCATTTAAAATTGAGCATAGATTCAACTTAAGGATTGAGAAAAATTCACCTAGCTTCTATCCACACATTCTGGGGATATACTTGACTGACAGTACCTGAACCAGTATAAAACCCCAAGTCCAAGGGTTCAAACCCACTGGACACAGGTTTTACAGGTCCACTACTTTATGGGCTTTAAGTAAAGTAAGCTGTGCACTTGCGGCCCTTACCATACCTCGAGATAGTAAATCTACAAATGGAGGATGTATCACTAGAATAGCTGTATCAGTGTAACTACATTGGTACAACTATTCCCAGTATAAACAGGACCTTAAACAGGAATCCCTATGACAGGCAATGTTTACCACTGGCCTCTCTTATAAGACAGCTCTTAGTTTAGTTCAAAAATCAGTGTATAAAAAGTTCCTTGTTACCTGTAAGTGGACAGTGATGATTATAGCTCAGTCTATGTTATTATTGCCTGATTTTCCCAGTTCGGGTTTTCACATATTGACTCCTTACTCAAGGTCTTTTAACATAGATTTGAAATGTGAATATGTTTTATTTTTTTCCCCAGTAAATATACAATACACACTTCAACAGTACTATTAACCAACTTTTTATGCCAATCAAACTTTGCTGCACTAACAATACCAATGAAACACATTAAGAGGTCATACTTTTTCGTGAACAAACTGTAGCCAATAAACAGTTTTTTAAAAAACCAAATTAAAAAACAATTCTAAGTGCTGCCACAACATCCCTTTTCTTTAAACACGTTATTCACAATAAATGTTTTCAATTTTTTTTTTAAAAAAGAAGAATACTTCTTTTAAAATAGTAAATTAAACGGCATTTTAAAAAATATGTACTGTGGTTCATTGGAAGTACACTGTATAGAAAAGAGAGAGAGAAAAAAAGATAAGAGACATCACCTGTAAGATAATGGAGACACTTTGCGATACACAACATCTTATGTAATATTGTAAGCAAATTATTAATGAACAAAAATGTACAGAAGCAGATGGACAAGTTAGTGAATATCATGGTACTGCACAGCTTTAATACTGACACACATTTACTTTCCAGTGGAAGAGATAAAACACGTATTTGAAAGTAATTAGGATGGCTTTAACAACGTCTAATGATACTGAATTTTGAATAGAATATAGTGATTAAGGTGTTCCACCAAAGCTCAGCACAAGCTTTCGAATTAAAAAGAAAGAAGAATCTACCGGTGACCGAGTTAAACATTTTCCAGAGAATTAAATTTGAATTGTACTCTGAATAGTCTTCTTTTCTTATGAAAATACCAAAATAAAAACCATATATATATGTAAATATGATGTCTTCTTTAACTTGCTTGAACATTTTTGCACATTTTTAAATAATGGTTTTAACTATAATGGTTTAACAAGCAGGAAAATTACATATAATCATTGGTCACGTATAGAAATAAATGCATATTTTTTTCTCAATGTTTTTGGTTTGTAACCTGCTAAATAACAGTCTTGACCTTAAGGAAGTTAACTAGCTTTTTTTTTTTTTAATATTCAATAGTGCTGAGTTACAATTGATGGCTGTAGTGTTTTATCTTATCATGGAACAAGTTAATGAAATGAAAAGCAACACATATTTAGCATTGTAATTCACTTTTCTAAAATTCTTCCATTACTAAAAGTGTTCTTAATACTGGTGAGCTCCAAGGCAATATATAAAACAACATAGACTGGTTATACGAAAAGGGTATTCAAATGGAAACTTGTGTTCATGGTCAGATAACTAACAGAAATAAGCTGTAGGATGCAGTATTTAAATTAAACATCAAATGAGTGGGCTATCCACATACAATATTCTATGAAAAGTCTGACAATTTACTCATTGAGATTTGAGAGGTACAGAAGATTTGGACAAAGTCATGAAAACTAATGAAGAGACAGGATGCTGTCATTAATGTCCACTTACAGAGTTTGGTTTATTCAAAAAAGTGTATAAACATGCGTTATTTCCTCATCATAGTAGGGTTTGAAGTCACTCACTAAAACACAGGTGAAAGATTTTCTTTGCTTATATCCAACTTTTTGGATGTATTATATTGCCAGAAATGTACTTAATGCAAGTTGAAAATAATTTGACAGTTGCTTTCCTTCCAAACACTAAACATTTCCCTAAAAATTTAGTGGATTCAGCTTCAGCTCTTGCAGACTTCAGGTAACAGAACACAAAGGTTTGTTTAGACTGCATCAAAACAATTGATGTCATGAATTTCAGTGGTGCAGCTCTATCCTCTATTGTACTGTACATGTACTTGAAAGATGAAATAAGATACTCTGACATTTCAATTTTTTGGAAGCAGCCTGAATATGTCTTAATAATAAATTGCATCCTTAACTACTTCCTAAGTATTTCTTGAGTTTATATTGTTTGTTTCTCCTGGGAAATCTCTGTCTTATATTTTGGGTTGGAGAAATTAATGGTAATAATTCTTTTAAAACTGCAATATAAAAACGGCTTTAGTGAAACACCTTAAGTTCTTTTGTTTCTAGCAAGGTTTGTTTTTCTTCCCCTTTACTTAGTTGCATGGGATGGCAAAAAACAGATACTAAGGGCATCATTCTAGTGAAAGGGTCTAGGCCATCTCATGCTATCTTTAATTTTCATATTCACTCGTTAATATCACACTTCCAACTTCTGACCCCTTCTTGAATTGGAAGAGCAACTATGTTGCTTGCTTTTAAAAGATCTATATCTGTCTCTAATGTCTTCACTGACATCAGTTTTGCCTGTCACTTTCTCATTTCTACACCCCAATGGAAAACCACCTAACATACTCGTTTACATCCAGCATTATCCAAATTAGCTTACAGTACGTAAACCTTCTTCACACATTCAGTCTCTTTTTTTCTTCATGTCATGAGGAGTAGAGTTTTGTGCTTATCACCAAATAAAATTGCAGTGCAAACTTTAAACATAAAAGTTACACAATTAAAAGTTAATATATGGCACCACAGCCTATTAATTCACATATAGTACAACAGACCAATAAAAACAGACATGAATATGAACATAGCTAAAAAGAAGGTGAGCTTGCATAGCAATGCAACAAAAGAAATTATATACAGAAGGAAATCTTTTTCATCCTGGAGGGTAATTTTTTTTCTTTCTTTTCTATATACTCCTGACAAGGAATAGTTTAAGGTGGATGGTGTATTAAAGAGAAGAACACAAGTAAAGTATCTGTGGGATATGTGTGGCTGTGTGTCTTTACATTGCATTTACAGTTCTTTTAATAGTACATAAATAAAGAAAATGTTCATTGCACTGTTTAGTGTCATCACTTCCATGAGTTCAGACCTGATGGTCCATCAGAGCAGCTTGCAATGTGTCTTCTCAACTACTCTATAGAGAGAAACAAAGAGAGAGAAAGAGATTGTAATAAGGAGAAAAAACAACAAACAAAGCCTATGGCAATATTACTGCAACACACGATGAATATTCAATAGGTTGGGAGATTTAATTGCTTCTAAGTTGAAAAGTGATGGATGCTAAAATTCAGCACATACCAACACCACATCTGAGATTGCACATTTCAGGGTTTGCGGATCGCCATTAGCTCTCTTACAAGCTAGAAGGCAGTAACTGTTGGGAGGTATTGGGGGTTTGACTACAGTAAATAGGAGGAAGACATGCCAACAGCTACATTCCTTTTACAAGCAAACATACCAGTATGCCTGAGCTAGCTGGGATTTTGATGTGCTACTTCAAACAACAGAGTCAAAATTTTTGGCATCAAGTAGTACTATCATACACACCACATTAACACATTTTTCTACAAGGTTTAACAGACTGAGTGATCATAGAAAAATAATTCTCCTGGCCTGGAAAGCTGAGGAGAGAGCTGGGATATACTCATGGGCTACGTAGTCTAAAACAAAAACAAAAAAAAAAAAGGCCTCCATCTAAGTTCAAAAAGAACAGAATACTGGTCATCAAGCAATCAAAAGTTAAGGAGAAGGCATCACAAGCTTTCCACTACACCCAGAAAAATCATCACCCTTCTCATTCACTGCTCTGAGAAAAACTGCCAATGGCCTTTCTAAGACAAGCACACTACACTTGGTCAAGAAAATTCTAAATTATTAGAATTTCTTTTCAATTTACTCTTTGTTTCACTAGCATTACAGACGGAAAGATGTACTGTGTAGATATTGTTGATAAGGCTTACACAGATTTGAACTGGTCCAAACCAAAGAACGGAAGAATATCATTTGTTTGTCATCACAGGCAAAACACCTTAGAAGGCAAAAAGATCTGGGTAAAATTTAATCTGATTATCACACTAAACTTCTTCCTCTATTCGCAACAGATTTATAATTTTTCTCTTTTTTTTTTTTTTTTTTTCTATTTGAGATTTTGAACTGTAGCTAAACTTACATAATTCACCAGTAAACTGTCCTTGACTGTTTGAGCCCACATAGCCTACATCAAGAAGGTCACTGGCATTGCATTGGTGACCTCCTCGCAACACTTCACCTTTTCTAGGTCCGGTTGATCCTTTAGAAGAAGCTGTTCCTGAAGAGCTGTGGCCGCCAGGGGATGGGAAGTTGGGTTTACTATATGGTACGAGTGCCTCTTCTAGAAAAGCAAAAAACAAAACAAAATAAATACCAAATAAATTCATATACATGGGAATAAACAAGCTACTCTTATACAGACATCATATTCATTCCTGCCCTGAGATCTCTGTCTTTTGTCTTGCTTCATAGCATGGCAATATTGCCTAAGAAAACAGACAACTCAGTATTGTACTCCATAGACAAAAAATCAACATGAATTTAACCTTGCTTTCATGTAAACCCATGAGTTAGTTTGTATTCATTATAAAAAGTATAGATTCATTATGAATAGATCATGAATCATACATACATTAATAAAAATAGATGCACATAGAAATTCCAAAGCAATGCAGCTATGATTAGATTTTTGCTGCAAGCCTACACGAATGTGCTTTTTCCTTTTCTTTAGCTTAAATTATGGCAATGTTACCTCAATCAATTTAGATAAAGAACTACAATATCAGTTAATTTAATTAGCTTCCAGCAGCTCAGTAATTTCTAATGATGCAAAGTACACTGAAGATTTTTTTAACTGGTTATGAATTGCATTAGAAAATATTATATTATACATAATATTAGTAGTTGTAATATTTGGGATGAGCAAGTCTTCCTGCATCTTATTTCATGTTCCATTATGAGCAAAAGGCTTACATTTGCGCACTTGGCCTCTTCCTTTGTGAAGACCTGTACTAATGAACTGCTTGCTAGAGCAGGATTAATACCCAATAAAGCTAGGACTGCATGTCTTCATATAGCACGAAGCAAAGCAAGACATCATATCTGATTAGAGTTTTCAGGAGATATTGTCATAATAATCCTAGCCTAAGAAGCAAATCATCAGAGGCACTGATTTAACACTGGACTAGAAGCACTATTTTATTTCTTTGCTGTGTGTGATCCACTTTTGCTGTCTTAGAAGCAGAAGAAAGACATCTTGCTAAATATAGTTTGATTCAAGAAAGAATATGAGTATGTAATGCTTAACCTTAAACACATGAATTGTGCCTTCTGAAATCATGGGATATCTCCTGATTGAAGTTACAATTTTTAAAGGGAATATGAGCTGAAAGGTTTTTTATTTATTTTGCTTTTCCCATTGTCTTCACTCTTAATCAATTTGATGAGGGGAAACAGACTTTATTTAACAGAGTTCAGGAACACAGAAGGAAAAGTAGGTGGGGATGGTTGGAAAGAAAGAGAAGATAAAAATGCTTTTATTGATAATCTCGAAGCCTTTGCAAAGGCTGCAGCAAAGGAACAATTAACTTTGAGAAATGCTAAATGAGAACTAATTTGTGGAAGAAACCAAGGATTTAATTCTTCATTCACTGCCACAAGTGAGCAGGACACGGGAATTCCCCGTGTGATCTCCTATTGAACAGAACCCATTTGTAAGGTAAATCTGTTGCAGAAGAGAGCAGGCAGCTGACTTCTTTCTCTGCCAAAGTATCTCCCTCTGGCCCTTCCCAAGGGGCCAGAATATTTGCACTGCAGCACATAAGGGCGCTATCAGTGTTTTGTGCTATGACCGTGTGCTGTCCTTGCTGAAATATAAAGAAATGCATAAAAGACATTGTAAAATGGCATTTAACAGCCATAGCCTCCTAAATTATGTTACCTGTTCTTTATATATCAAGCTTTAACAATAGAATCAGATGCAAACCCGGTTTCCAAAGGCTGTCTGAAATATGGAACAGCTTGCATTAAGGCAGCAATAAAGCAGGCAGCATAAATCAGTTTAGCAGAAAGCTGGATACATTTTTAAAGGAGGGGAAGAAAAGTCACTAACATGGCAAAAGAGTTTGAAGATGACATATATGGCCAATTGATTTGTTTTTCTAGTTTGGGGACTCAGGATAAGGCTTCCTTTGGGTTCAATGAAATATTGAGAAAAAACGACCATGAATAAATATAAAGTGCATTATCATTATAGAGCATATGGTGTGTTAAAGTATCTGTGGTGCCCTCAGAAATAAATGCAATCCATAAAATAAGCAATTGTGACATAAAATAAAGGCTAAATTTTTCACAACATTCTAGCACATGAAAGGTAGTTGTCTCATGTCCTTAGAAAGGGCTCACATTTATTTATATATCAACAGTGTCCCATGCCCCAGGCATGCAAAGAATATGGAGAGGTTTTGCTGATGCCTTTCTGGTTGAAATATGGACTCTTTAATTTGAAGATACAATTCTGGCCACTGTGAAAACAGGATGTATGTGTGGAGCAAAGTTTCAATACCTCATAAGATAACCAAAATGCTTTTAATACTTTCAAAACTCTTCTAACTTGATCCAGTACTACCTTCTTTAGAGGCCTAGCTTAGAATGTCATATTTGATGTGCTGTAACTGTGGTTCCATAAGGACTCAGTGATCTTATTTGTACTGAAAGAAACCAATGGAAACACAGTTCCCAGAATTAGGTATTTTTATTCTATTCAATTTCAAACCAAAGGTCTTGCTTTCAAAATTTCACTCACAGCTTGGTAATATCTGAATGAAGCCCCCTAAGGTGCAACATAGCTATTTTCTGGAAGCTAATAGCTAATAATAACTTCTTTTGGAAACATATTGAAACCTGGACAGAATAGATTTCCAGAGATCTTTGTCATTAATAAAGGGAAGAAGCACAATTAATACTATTAAACCCCCCCAAAATGTAATATAAAAAAGCACTACACACAAGAGTAGCCTTTTTTAAATCTACCAGAGAAAAGAATAGAGAGCAAGAAAGCTGTCATGCAAGAAGCTGGGATGAGAAAACAGACGGACATTTAAGAAGCTCTGGCCCACTTTTTGCATTAACTTTATGAACCCCTCCCACCAGGGTAAAATTGTATTATCTCTTAGAGGAATACTTTGTCATGCATAAAGGATATGCAATTGCTGTTGTTATCCTGAATTTGACAAGAACAAGATACCTGTAATCACTCCAGCCCTAAATTCAATGCTTTTGTAGGGCACTGGAAGTGTCAAGAACAAGTTATTTTTATTTAAGGACAGATAAATACAATTCCTGCAGGATGGATATTTTCATACTCTATACCCTCTGTATCGCAGAATAACTGACAACTTCTATTTGTACACTTATGAGGCAGAGGAAAATGAGCGGAGTTCTTGCTAAACAGGTGGGAGAAGCATTCTCAATAATAGTTTACAGAGTATTTAGATGTGTAAAGTATATTTGGGCTATTTTCTAGGTGTTTGTGCATCTTGCATATAGCAATTAAAATTACCAATTCACCAAGTATCTTGAATTTCATGCACTATTTTTAAACTGCAACTTCACATATCATTTCACAACATGAACTAGCAGTCACTTGTTTATGCATCTGAAGGATTAGTGAATTAAACAGTACCATTACTGTTATAGATTAAATATATATTGTATTTAAAATATTTACCTTTTAAATATGGATAGCAGTATTTCCTTGCAGGACTTTATTCAGTAAATACGACCCATGACATGTTTGCGTGCATACTGCTATTTTTTTCAGAATGTCATTGATATAAGTGCTAGACTAGCAAGGAACATTAATAGTAGAATAAAATCAAGAAAAAGATGGATAACAAGAGTACCTCTAGTGTTACTGTGGGAGCTGCATATGTATTTGAAGAAACAGTGTAGCCCTACAGAAAGCTCCATGTACAGTACAATATTTTTTTCCATATCTTCTTAATTGTTCTCTTGTAAGACACTAATCACCACTGCGATAACATGTGATTAGAGGGTTCAAGAAAATACCCAAGGTAAAGGGACCTGAAATCGCAGCTTTCACTTGAGGTCAGGCTGGGAGAAGAAATCTGTGAATATTGTGGAACTACAACACCAGCTCAGCATCACCTCCTGCACACATTTTTTACAGACTTGAAATCTATTTAGGAGATAAAGGCAGCACTCAACAATGAGCAGGTCCTGTATAAAGGTGAAAATCTGCGTTGTCATCTCGCTGGGCCTAAGATGAAAGTTATTTTGTCATATCCTTGAATAAAGAGAAGGCCATGTTTTAAATACTGCTGGAAGGAATGTCAGTAGCTCAGAAGGATCTGCCTTCTTGCAGATAAGCAAAAACAACTGCTGCCAACTTAGAAGCTGGTTAGAAGAACTAGAAAACATGGCCCTATATATAGAAATAAGTGCCTCTAACAGGTAAATACTGTACGAATCTGTTTCTCCTTCCCTGCCTGCCTAAAACTGCCCCTGTTTTTTCCACTGCTCTGCTTGACAACATTATTAATCGCCAGAACACTGTAAAGAATGCACCCAGTCAGGTGCTAATGGGATTTCATTATTGCAGGAGGGAAAATACTTGGATCGCAAGCTCTCATTTCACTTTGCCCTTCCTTATTTTCCAGCCTGAGCCTCATCAGTGCTGGCACAGAGGGGTGTGAGATGGTCCTAGCCTCCTGCCAGATACAGAAACCCTCAGCTGAGAAGTGGCAAGAAGCCGTCTGTGTTGCCTCGGCTGGTGCAGCACACACACACCTGATCCGAAGGCTTGTTTGTGTTGGGCTTTCCTGAAATCCTCTTGGCGGTCTGTAGAGCTTATCCACTCCTGGGTTTGCCGCTGCCACTCTAGTGACGTCCTAGCTTGTCGGTCCAGGGAGCTCTTTGTTTCATCTACGTTCGGTGCATGCTGCCTCTCAAGAGAGCTTCCTTTCCTCTCTGCCGAGCCTCCACGCTGGCCGGGGACTATTTGCTGCCTTAAACCCTGACCAGGGGGTGGGTCGGGTGGTGGTGGAAGATCTAAAAAATGTGAATAAGATTTAGATGAACTAATTTTTTTAATTGAAACAGAAGGTCTATTTGATGCTGAAAAGAAAAGTCCCTTGCAAATGGCATGAATCACTTCTTTTGCTGATTTTAAAAGGAGGAAATTTCATGTTCATCAGAAATGTGTTTTTACCTCCTCCTAGTTTTTAACTTAGGTTACTCTGATGCTAACTCTTTCTAACTTCCATGAAATTCAATGGACTCTGAGCCTTGACTTACATTTCTAAGCATGGGGTTTATTTTCTGTGGGGTATACTCCATCTGGCTCTTTCAGTAATAGCAGGCAATTGAGAAAGGCTATGTAAAACAGATCTGTGCCAGTTGACAGAGTAATTTCCCCCCCAGCATACTGGGCTTTGCTTCATCACTCTAATTTTCACATTTCACTTTCAGCTTGAGCTTTAAACTCAAAATCTGAATATACAACTTTATCAAAATGCATAAAATTCCACAAAATTTGGGGGAAAAAATAATTCACAAACCTTACTGTCATTGAAAAAGCACCAACACAGTGAAGCATGCATGGTTAAATGAAACCACCAAACAACAGATGAGCTTCTTATCCAAGCACTACTTGAAAGTTCAGCCAAGAGCCAGAGTATTCATGGACAAAAGGATGTCCATTCTTAAATTTAGCAGTCTTGCATATATAACCAATCAAAGTACAATTTCAGCTGAACACCAAAAGCCACTCGCCTGGTCTCTAACAACTACTGTCCTTCTCATGTTTTTCACTTGGACTACTAAGATGCTTGTAGAACTGAAGATCAACTTCTAATCACATTTGTAGAGGCAAAAGTACATTGTGTTTAGCGCTTGACCCAAGGTAATTATAGAATCTGGATAATTATAACTCTAAGATATACCTATAGGATAACTATAAGATTTTCACGTAAGCCATGTGATAGGCTTATAATAGTCCAGAAAACCCACAGATCATTTAAAAACAAAACAAAATAAAACAAAACAAAAACCAAAATAAAACAAAACCGGAAAAGGGAAGCACCTTTAGTGTTGTAAAGGAAAGCGTCCTGTAGCAGGTGCCCATTTTATATGTAAAACACTTATTGATCATTCTGGTTTTGGCAATGCAAAGTCCAAATAGCCCACAAACTTCACTAAATCTACATTAGTTTACACTAGATATGGGTCTGTCCTGCTTCCTAGCTTACGGTGTGGTGAAGGTTTGTCAAGGAATTGAACATGGCTCAGTAACAGACATGGAAAAGTAAACCTCTGCTTTGCCTGCAGAAAAATCTGATGTTTGTAACTCCAGTGAAACTCAAACTCATCTTATAAATTGGTGAGGGGGCCTTTGGAAGGATTTTATTTTCAACACTCTAATCTGGCTTTATATAATGCTACACAGACTTTCTTTCATGTCTTTGTTAGAGGACATGAGGTGATACTTATACCTCCTATATTGAGCAGAAACGCTTCCAAAGTTGTTGCTGAGATGTCATTTCAATCAGCATTTTCTCTTAGAGATAAATGAGGATGTGTGGGTTATTCATGTCTACATGGGAAAGAAGTTGTATCTGATGTTGCTTCTGTACCTACCTTTGTTCATAGCTGAAGTGCTATACCCCAGATTAAGGTATCTATCTTCTGGCTAGAACAGCCTTATAATAATCTGTCAGTGGGCTTGTTGTATGCTTTATGTTCAGCACTAATTTATTTGAGAAAATTTTAGTTATGAATATAGATGTGACCTTTTATGACAATGACTATACTTGAGTTACTGTAGGTGGAATGGGAGGGTATGGGCGCTTGCCAATGTTAAAATTGCTTTATAGTGTTGGCTTCCAAAATGGCATTTCTTATAATTGATTTTATTGCGATCATAACCAGTTAATGTACAGAACCACAACACTGGCACCTGCTTATGCAATCTAAAATAGAGATTACTGAAGCTGTGATTTATAAGCAATTTATGGAGATGCACTGAATCCAATAAACACAGTCATAATATGACATCTGACAATGCAATTTTCCAAGATAAAATATTTACCACTCAATATGAACAAAACATTTAGGTAGTATCACAAAAAAATAAAAGGAGTTAAAATTATTGCGATATGGAACTTCTTAACATACCGCACCCTTCTTCAGAAATTGCCGTCTTATAGTTTATATTAATTAGATACTGAGAAGGAAAGGTTTGTACTTACACTGTACTGCATGTTCTAGAGTTAGCTGCCACTCCTGGAATTACTGTAGACTTATGGTGCTGATCTACTGTTAACCTGATTCTTGCTTTTATTGATCCACAAAACAGGCTTAATAATTTCTTGGTGTATAGAAGTGAAATGAAAAGCTATATTTGTAAAGTTCTTTGGGTGTTTTAGTCCTGTGAATGAGCTGAACTGAAAAACTAAATCTTCTGATGAAGCTTCACACAATTCTAGAAGAATTACTGGTACTATGGAATTAATGCAAGCTGGCTCCATACTGAATGCAGACTTACTGACCTGTGTTAGATACGTCTGAGAAGATCTGTAAGAATATTTACTAATTCCAGCCAACTACCACCCGACTAAACCATTTGCTTTTTCACCTTCTTACTCAGGTTAATTGTCATAGTAACACCTGCCTTTTCCTTTTTAATAAAAGAAGCTGAAAGAAAGTTTCATTTGGAAACATGGCTTTTTATTTACTCTATAACCTTAATTCTCTAGTGCCAACCTTCTGCCTTAGATAAATAACTAAATCTGCTCTATTATCTTGCCCAGGCTTATATAGAGATCTCATGTATCTGGAGTCACACGTTTCCCCATCTAATGTCACAGAAAACAGCCTCTCCTCTCCTTCCCAGCCAAACATGTCTATATGTGACTGTGCACATGTCTCCACACTCACTTGCGAGAGTGCACATGTATGATGGGTAATGGTTGACATTTCAACTGCTAGTGAAAGGATAGCAAAGATCAAGATGAGTTGGTAGTCTCAGTCCCTAACAGGTAGATTTTTTTACCACATATTGACAAGGCAACTCACTCTAACATGTCAATTGCTTTGGAAAGTTTTGAATTGAGAAATCTAGGGACTTCTGCAGGATTTTCAGTGAGAATACCCAGAGTGGTAGCACTGATTGTCATTGAATTTCCATATAAATGACATTTATCTTCCAGGTGCTAGGTGAAACACCTGAAAATCGACATTGAACTAGTAACATACTAGGCCAGAGGGACGCCTCCCAGATTACCACTTGTAGCCTCTAATGGCAGGATTATCAAACCTGCAAGGCAATTTATAAGTGCATTGGTGGGGAGGTGATGGTCTTATTGATTTAGTAATGGAGGGATTGTGATTGAGAGCTGTAGGACATCAGAGTGCCTCATAAGAAGCAGATGGGATTACTCCAGCCCTCCTTTAGAAGGCAGAGCATTGGCCAAATGACTCCGGCACCAGTCAAGCTTTGGCACAACCTTTTACTATTAACTGAAAAAAGCAGAAAGTTACAGAACAAGTATAAGGACATGCCTTTCTACCCATGCCAGTTATTCGTTTTCCTAGGGGTGACAATTACTGAGATATTTAATAAGCTTCTGAACCACTTTCTAGTATCAGAAAGTAAATATCTTCTCTACAGTGATTTGCCTCAGCAAAAATTGATTTGTCATACATGATAGCAACTCAGTGGCAAAGTTAATAGAAACCTTAAGTTCCAGTTCTCCTTTTTAACCCCTAAACATGTTTCATTTTTGCATCCTCTTTGTATTTTTTAAAAAATCATACTCAAGTAAGGAAGAGCATGCAGTTACCGTGCCATGACCTATATAACAGATTCCACTATTTTGTAACTTTTGAACACTTTGTTTCCAAGAAAATAAATTGTTTCTTGAGCACTAGAACTGAAAGCTTCCTATTGTTTTTTTATGGTGGACTGTGAGTTCAGAACCATGGTTTTTGATCATTTGAGGGATTCACAAGGTATTCTTTCTCTGTGGATTTCCTGATGTCCCCATGGCCTTTTAGAATGGGGAGGAATGTTTTTTTAAAAAAAGTTGTACGAGAAGACAAATTTGAGGATTCAATTTAGAGCCAGTCTCTAGAGGATTCTGACCCATGACTGAAGAAAATGAAGAAGGCGTCTTTTAAGGGATTTGTGTGGATTGCTGTCAAAAGTAAGCATGAAGTTATCACCTCATATGCTTACATAGTCTCTGTGCTATGTGTTAAATATTACAGTTTCTTGGGTCTTTTGCATCATCTGACATGGTTACAGTTAACAAGGAGGAATTGCTCAGGATGTGTACTGGAAAGGGTAGAGAAAAGACATTGCTGAAGCTTTCTTGACCAACAAAAATTTAAAATGACGGATATCTAGTATGTGATGAGACTTAAACACAGAATGCTAGGACTCATCCAGGCTGGGAATGTGAAGACAACTGACAAAGCAAGTACGTTCTCATATGGTGAATCAAAGAGGAAGCTGTTGTACATTAATGGATTGCAGAGATCTCAAAATCAGGAGAAAAAAGGAGTGGTTTCCCACTCAGAAAAATCAGGGCAGTACAGGCCTGAATGAACTGATCCAGATTAGGGCCCAGAATTGCTGGATCTATCCCAGGTTCTCCTACTTGCTTTTTCAAATTGTAGCTTAAGCATGGTGGCATTGTCTCTCTTTGTAAAGTTCAGTAGAATATTCTACACAAAGCATCCAGTTACCATTTTTAATATCTGTATATGAGATGTTCCTAAAATTAGTTTGTTTACATACACACAGGTGGCAGCAGCAATCTTTAGCTTCCTTAAACATGTTCTTTAGCAAATTTAGCTATGACTCAGACTTGCTGTTGCACTGTAATGACTCAGATTCAGGAAGAGTTGAAGTGGAGAAACTGTACAATTTGTGTTCGTTTGTTCATGTGGTAAGAGAGGATGGGAAATGATCTTCTATAACTCCAGGACATTATAAATGTTTGGAATGCATAGTAAGCACTTTAACTAGGTTTTATAACAGACAAATGTTAACAATGTTCAAAAGCTGTTACGGTTACTGCCTTTGTCTGAGAGGTGGCCTGTTGAAGGAAATGGAATATTGTTGGTATTTTGACTCAAATATATGAAAGAAACTCCAATAAGATTAATATTTTATAAAGAATAAATAAAATACTATAGGAGATTCTTCTTTTTAAATAGATCTTAAAATATCATCTCTCTCACTAATTTAAAACAGTAGCAGATTTTATGATGGAGTCACGCTTCCATCTGTCTCATGACCTGAACTGGATTCCTATTCAATTTCTCATAATGTTAAAGATTTCCATAGCAATAGTACTCAAAAGTAGAAGGATTAAGGTCCCACCATATTGAGTGCACTACAAACTCATGTGTACACAGAATTTGTGGCCCAAAAGGCTCATAATTAGGGGGGACAGGATATGCCATGCAGAAGAGTTAATTAACATACACACAGAAAAAGTAAGCCAGCACCACAGGTGACACCCACAATTTCTAGTTACAATTCTCATATTTAATGGGTAGCAGTGAGGCCTCTGGAATATATCCAGAAGGGGAGGGCTTCTGGATGTTTAAACAAATTCAGATCCATATGAGTGGAGTCTAAGCTACTTTTAAGATGTTTCCCCCAATAATGTGTTAGAGAAGATGAGCCATAGAGCATGAGATGTCACGGTGAAGACTTTCACTTCTGGAATCTGTTCTCCACCTTTGTGGTCTGACAAATAAGGTCAGAGCTCACTAACAAACTGTAACTGTGCACCTATTGATAACATGACTGAGAGGAGAGCTCTGGTGATTTTAGTGTTCACAGTCCACCTCGCAGGCTGTTGATACATTTTATACACATACCTAAAGTAATAAATTGCACATTACAAATAAACCAAACTAAATATACTCTCTATCAAATCTGTTTATTATGTTACCTGTGCAAACAAGATAATGAAGAGAGTTGGACTTTATGATACTTATGAGTCCCTTCCAACTTGCAATATTCTATGATTCTCAAGTAATTTTTACCAGAATAAGGAGGATGTTTGTACTAACGTTTAAAGGCTTTTTTTTTTTTTTTTAATTTTTACAACTTCCCCATATACTGGAAGATTTGTCAAGGAGTACTTAAGATTAGGAGATAGATTCACTGGCATCACACCTATCCCTGTGATCCAGATAGTGTTACGAGAGCCACTGAGGCAGGCGGGACAGTCTAGATCTCAGAATTGTCTTGCTTTGAACACTAAAGGAGAGGACAGCATGAGGCAAGTGATCAAGTTTTCATCTGCATGGCATTACTGATACCGTTAGTGGTTTCTTTAATGCTGTTTTTCCATTTGCCTGCTTCTCTCCTCTGATCATTTCAACACTTACAGGGGCCAGCCTACAGATCAGAAGAAATGAGGTGGAGGTAGCCAGCCAGCCACTTTTCTATCCAGTCCTCCTCAAAGAATAACAGGCAGCAATTGTGTCTTTTGCCAAATGCAAGAAGGGATAGACAAGGATAATGGAAGACAGAGCTGATCTTAGTCATTAGAAGAGCACAACAGACATGCCTGAAATTTCCAGATGGGAAGCAGTGGTCAGAGAGAAGTGGAGATGTCAAAGAGGGAAACAAAGTCACTTAGGTCAGTGTACGTCAGGAACAAAACAGAACAGACAAGACACAATAACAGAATCATCAAAAAATCACTGCAGATATTGCTACAGCTGCTGGGTGGTTGTCAAAACCAGCAAAAACTAAACAGAGCACTGTGGGACCAGCTATACACTTCTACTTCGGAATTTAGGGCATACTCATACTGCTGGTGGTGATTACTTTCATTTAATGTAAACTTAGCCACAGGTCATTTGTCATTTTTTAATGTGAACCCATGTGCAATGTAGTCATTTTTGGGTAAGATTTATATTGAGATCTGAGAAAATGTATGAGATACTAACATGTTCAGAGCTGAAACGAAGAAAGGCCTGAAAGAGTTCTTCTCCTGAAAAGAAAGGAGAAGAACTTTCTTTCTCCTCGAAGAAAGGCCTGAAGAGTTTCTCTCCTGAAAGAGTTGNTGTATGAGATACTAACATGTTCAGAGCTGAAATGAAGAAAGGCTCCTGAAAGAGTTTCTTAATCAAGCTCCACACTGCTTGCATTGCAATATTGCTCTTGTGACAACCTAGCGACCCCACTTCACCAAACAAAGAAGTCTCTGTAACATATATTCCTTAAAAGATTGTTTTATGTTGTCCCACTTGGCACACTTGCTTGTTGCAGGACTTCACCACAACACTTACCATCTGTTATTCCCTCCCTACGATGAGGCAAGGGGGGTTGGTCCAACCGTCCTCCCTTGTGTTTTTTAGTGGGCCTCGGCCTCTGACTCTGATTGACAGCTGCACTGGTGTTGCTGTCAGTAGAAAAAGGACTGCTCGGCCGAGGTCTCTGAGAGGAAGGGTATGCTTTGCCTAAAAAAAAGAGAAACCAGATGAAAAATTGTTATTTCCTTGAAATGGGCCATTCTATTAATGTCTGTTCCAGAACATTAAATCTGGTCTAATTCTCGGAGGCAAGCAAGTGTCCCCTTGAGGTACCCACTGATGACAACTGCTTTAAGACACACCACAACAAGCAAAGTGAGAAACTTGGCATTCTTTTGTTTCTAACTTTTGTAATTAAAGTCATTCCATCTGTTGTGATAAAACTACTGTATGCCATGTAACTCCTACCTGCTCTGTGTGCTGAACAGATGTGTCATAACAACTCCTCAGCCTTGAGCAGGGAAGGAAAACACTTCTGCAATCATATCAAATTTATCTCCTCCTGCCTTCCACCTTCACGTTTCTCAAGCCAGATTCTCATTTTAGGGGCTCCCATATGCACTGTATACTGGAGCAACTCCAGTGAGATAAACAAAACTGATTTTGCAAGCAATGTAGCAGTGTATGTTTGCATACTTAAGGGCTCTCTTTTATCAAGAAATAAAAATGGAGATATATATTTAAATGTCAATTTTTTCCTGATCATTTTCAATATTTTTATATGTTGAAAAAATGCATTCTGACTGAATGTATTCCTCAGGTATTATATATATACACTAATCTAACTGCATGATTTCTCTTAAAAATAGCTTTGATGCTGTTCTATGGCACAGATCATTAAAAGCATCACCACAGCAGCACAGTTCATTTACTACATTCTCTTATTTTGATACTTTTATTCAGTTAACTGAGCTTATTGTTTAATAATAACTGATGAAAACTAAAGATCACCATCTTTTACTTTATTTCTCTGTATATCATCTTGCGAACTATCTTGGAGATGTTAACACTTTAATTTGTTTAGAACTGGTACTTAAAATTCTTGCTTGCTTTAATAGGCTTGATCTTCTACTTTCTGACTGGTGTACACCCTGAGGAGGACACTGCTCTTAGGCAGGATTGTCTCCCAGCTGCCCATCACTGCCAGCTGTTGGAGGTTACCATGTTTGAAACCCTCATGTGGCCATTGCCTGACTCCCCTCTACCAAAATAAGCCAAATTCAACTTCTATGTTATGAAAAGCACGCCTTTGCTAACATGGCTTATTTTAACTGAAACGGGTTACTGAATGTGCACCCAAGCAGCTAATTCTTTGTCTGGGAGAAAGTAGTAATAAGCATTTGGGGGAAGGCTGGAAACATTAACCTCTATAGCTGGCACAGCTGCAGTCAAAGACAAGGGATCAAGCCCTTGTTTCACAGATAAGGATAAAACAGCAGATGAACGCAGACAAAATATAAAAATTTCATTTAAAAATAAAAAAATACCACTAATGCAAAGAAATTCAGATATGAGCCTGAAATTCCATCCTAGCTCACTGCACATTGCACAGATGTTTTCAAAAATAAACTAGCCTTGTGCAAGTGCAACTAGTGAAGACTCTCCCCACTAACTCTGTTGACTAAAGAAACGTGATTATTCATTCAGAATGTTGGTTTGAAATAGAAAGAGATGTCAAACATTCTCTCTTTTATCCCTCCATGAAAATGAGGGAAAATAAATAGCACTGACCTAAATCAGACATGGGGCAAACACAAATAACGCGCAGGCTCCCTAAACACATTTTTTCAATGCGCCTGATAACTGATTACAGCATTTTGTATTTGTATGCAGCCCTTCCAGTAAGAGCTGCTGAGCAGTGTCAGAGTCTCTGTAGTAGATTTAGTGTGTGTTAAGTGGAGACAAGGATGAATCCACTAATCCTTGATTTAATTTCCCAAGGGTGTTAAAAAGGAAAACTGTCTAAACTTCATGGCAAATCACACGATGGCTTCTGGAAATCAAAGCATCTGCCAGGAGAGAAACCTTGCGCCTGGATTTACCAGTGCCTCTTAGCTTGGCAATCAAACGCTCCCACGTGAGGCTATCAAGCTGGCCTTCTCCTTTCACATCGGTGAGAATATTTTACAGCTATTCTGCTGGGGTGAAAATAACTGTCCAGACTGCAAAGGAGTAGAGTCGAGACCTCCAGAGCAACAAACAGAAATAATACTGCTGCTTCTTTACTACAGGACATCATTTTGCCCACTGCGGGGTTTCCTGTGGTACTGCAGGTCTGGAATAGGCCTCTCTGACTGACAACACTGCCCTGGGAGGTACTGGGAGGTACGGAACTGCAGGAAGCACTGGGGAGTTATTTCCATTTACTGGTGGGGTTTGTGAGGAAAAGAGGGGAGGGCTGTTTGTTTATATGTGGGTTTTAATTGGTTTCTGTTTTGCCTGCTGGAACATTAAGAGATTAAGAACGTAGTAATCAAAGTCTCTACCACAACCATTGGATACTTTGTTTTAACCCCAAAACTCTAAGAGTCTGTCCAAGGAATTAGGTGCATACTCAGCTGAAGTGTATTTGTGACCTAAGCTAGGAAAATACAACTGACAAGAGGGTTCTCATTCTGTTCTTGTACTTTCTATTTACATAGTTAAAATAAGAGATTATCTTTATTTAAAAATCTTTAGGTGTTTATGTGTCCATTTACTTTTGTTAGGTGTGAGTTTGCAGTGAAAACGCTACTTCTCAGTGGCCTGATACAAGCAACATTAACTCTGAGTGAATCTTTTGCATTAGCTCTTACTGAGGCCAAGAGCAACACCAAAAGGTTGAGGAAGATTTTCTCCTTTCAATTAAGACTGTTTTGGAGACTTCAAGCAAGACTGTGTATTTTAAATCATAGTTTTGCCCAATGTGTCTTTAGTAGATGAGTGAAGGTCTACATCAGTTTTCCTTCTGTTTTGCTTTGCTTTTGTCAAATGATGTGATAGACCTACTCAGTCAATTTTCCACTAGTGTAAGAAGCAAGTGAGGACTTTAACTACTTTTAACGGTGAAATGACTATCTTTTAAGGGTGATTATACCTGGCCAAAGTCAATGGCAAAAGTCTCAGTGATTTGAGAGAAGCTGTATCTGTTCCCCCTGTAGTTTGTTGGTGACAGGACTTTGCCATCAGTATTTTTCTTCATTCCTAACGGTCCTAAAAGGCAATGTTTGCCATGAAGTCATTGCATGCAAAAAGTATGGGATTTTCAGCTCCAACATGTGGAGGCATTTCTTTTAAATGCACACATTTTACTTAAGGACAGACTTCATATCAGCCTAATGGTAAAAAATTTTGAATTCTATGAACGCTTATATGAACATAACAAAAATGACCCAAACTCACACCTTTCCATAAGATTTGTGTATTTAAATTATTAAATAATTAGTTATTTTTGCTATTTTGATAAGACTAAACAAATACGAATACATTCCTTTTTCCAGAATACTTAAAAATAACTTTCACTTATCTTTTTTTTTTTCTTTTTTTTTTTCCCCTAGAAATAAACATATGGAGCTTTGAAAATATGAACTAAATTGTATTTACTTTTCATTAATTCAGTTTAGAAGATTGGCTGTATTCAAAAGCAATAGTCACTTTACCGTTGATATATTTAACTTAACAGATTCAGATGGCATAACTAACATTAAATTTAATCAATATATTAACTTATTGAATGAACTATTTTTAAAATTAGGTATTAATAAGGCTTTTAAACAGTTTATGCTGTTAACAATAAAAGCACACCAATTCACCCCATGCGTAGAAAAACTTCACAGAAAAATACACTTTTGAAAGAAGAGATGCAACAAAAGAGCAGGGATGGAGATAATAGTTTAAACATGATGTTTATCACTGGAAAAGTGAATGATTTTGAGGAGATTTTTGCAAAGAGTGAAATAATCAAAGACTGCATGGCAGAATTAGTAATCTCTTCACTGAAATATTAAACAGCATATGTCAGTAAATCTATAGCAGAATCAGCACAGAAGGAAACTGCAGCAGACTGAAGGTGTAGATTAGAAGCTTGTGCTATTCACTACTTCAAATCACTAAAAATGAAACTCGATGCAAGGTTTCATTTAAAATATATACTGATAAAAGTATCTCCATCCACCTTATTCCATGCACGTTAGACAAGTGTGAGACGCAGGTTGACTTTAAAAAAAAGAATAGGCAGAGACACTCTTCATGCAGAAAGCATCAACTTTGAGTCTACAAACCTGTTCTTGTCAGGCTGGTTCCATCCAGCCTAAAACCAGCTTTATCTGCTGCTGCAACCAGTGCTTGTGCAAAACTGCCGCTGGTAAAGATCGAGTCATCTGAGGAGCTACCTACACTAGATCTATGACTAGAAAAGTTACGGTCCTCATCAGACGCAGAACCCCATCCATTTACCATTGAACCTAAAAACAAATGTAGGGGTCTAGTGAGTTGTGCACATTTCATATTTTTTGATCATCTAAAGCTTAAAGACCCCCTTAATATGTCCTTTCTCAACAGGAAACCCAAAATTCATTTGACAGAGCTTGGTACAACAGAGCAGTATCCATCTAAAGCTTCAAGACCCACTTAATAGGAAACACAAAATTTATCTGACAGAACTTGGTATAACAGAGCACTACCAAAGCTAAGTGGGATCTCTTTCATAGCATGCTCCTTGTTGCTTTGATCCTGTAAACAAAAGGATACATATTCTGTACAAATGTGAAGGTTCCATAACAAATTATTTTGAAAATTAATAGATTTTCCCTATGATTGGAATGATTGTGATTTTTTTTTTCTTACTTAACTTGTTAAAACTCAATATCTAGTTTGATATTTGCAAAAAGCAGTCTTAATTTAGGACAAAGTCTTGGTACAAGTCTTGGTAGATATAGCTGAAGTCAGACATGGGTTTCAAGAGCTGTCCTGAAGAAGACTGGGATTATGTCATTTTCTCAATCAAAACCTTAAAACAGATGAGCAATTTTAATTGCCTGAAGAAAGCTGACCTAGAGTAGTTCATTCTAGTGGATTAGTTACTTTTTCAAAAAGATGGAAATAATAGACATTCAACAGCAGAGCATAAATATATTCAAATTTAATACTGAGTCAATCACTAAGCCAATGCTGGCTTCGTGGTACCTTTTACCTATGCTTTACCACCACTGCAGGAGAGGAAAGTGATAAGAACATCATAAAAATGCAGTCAGAAAACCAAATACCAGAAAAAGCACATGAAAGAAATATCGAAATCTTGGCATAACTAGAATGTAAAGAGCAAAACAGTGAAGGAAGGATTACTCTCATTTACTCTTTTTATATTTTCTTTTATTTTTTCTGATGCTTGAAGCATCAATCTGTTACTTAATGTGGCAGTACAATATACTTTCAAATGCTTTCGCTCATTTCAGATTTTTTTCGAAGTACTGAAATTGTTTCTTCCGTGGCTTCAGATGGAGAAGATGGTGTTTTGTATTTCTAAAAACCATGTGTAAATGTAAGAGGGTAATTCCACACTGTGCAGTGGAGCAAGAGGCAAAGGCAACTTGGATAGCACCAAGTACCAGGAACAGGGCAGACGTGTTAATGGCTGAGGTCCATGCTGCACCAAGTCCAGCTGAGAAGCAGAGCTACCCGATTGCTTTTGGGACCGGCACTGCTGCATCACTTTGCATGGTGCTATGCAGATATAGTGTATTGTTCTGAGATAGTTCAGCCACCTGTGTCCAAATACTTGAAATTTGCTTTTTAAAAAATGGCATGCAAACATTAAAAAAAAACCCCAGTGAACTCATGAGAATCTCCAGAGAACTGGTTTTCAAATATATGAAGACACACGTGGAGAGATACATCATGGCCCTCACTTAACTATACAGTTAGCACTGCTGAATTTGTGTAAATACACTGCTACACATCTTGTGTTCACGTCATGTTCTTCAAAGCCTTTTTTAAGTCCATGTTCAAGAAAGTATTATTGTATTCAAAATCGTTAACCAACAAATCAATAATTACATGCTGATCAGTACCAAATTGATCAGCTAATTTATTAAGGGTGGTGTCAAATGTTAAAAATATCCTGCAAAAATAAGTCATGAGTACAATAGATGAATACAAGAATTTAGTCAGTAGCACACTGCACCACAAAGCCCAAAGAACAATGGATTATTTTGTGATACTGCAGCGACCAAACCTTTTAATGTCAGCAAAGTGGCAGGCTATAATAACAAAAGTCCATGCACTCCTAAGACACGAGAAAAGAAACCGAAGAGGTCTAGGGAGGTCTGACAGGCAGAAAGTGTGTTAAGTGCAACAGAGAGTGACAGAGTTTGATTCTGCTTGCCAAGAGCACACATAAAATTGTTACATTGCAAACAGACTCGACCTGATGCAGGCAGATGTAAGGAAGCCTAGATAACAGCAAGGGAAGGCTAAAACTGAATTTCCTCTTAGAAGACAGTTTCTGAACTCACAATCAAAGTGCGATAGGACATCATAGAGAATGGGGAGTAAAAAGGCTTAGCAACAGTTATTGATGATGTATGAAAAGAGATACTACAGATAAAACATTTTGTGAAGATGTAAGAAAATGAAACTCTATAGCTGAGGACATTTTCAAACAATCACTTATCAACATACTCTGCAAAATATGTAAGCACAAGCTGAAACATAAAAATATAGCTAGACCTACAGATATCAAAGGATGACACGTGGGTACTAAAAATTTAACATGTATCTCATTAGCTTCAGGGCCCATGGGTTTCGTATGATAAATTCTACTCTACGTAGAGACATATAAAAACATATACTGGTGCAGCATAGATATGGTTTTCAAGTACCACAAGCACAAGACCATAGGCATTTTAAAGGAACTTGGGTTTTAATTTCCATTCGCTCACATTGGTTGTCCATTTGCTAACCAGTCACTCGGCTGTTGCATAACATATAATACATATGATAATTTGGATGGGTGTCTTTCAGAATATTTCTAGAAACACCTGTAATTTTAATTCTGCTCTTTGAAGGGCTGGACTAAGAAAAAGAAAAATAATCCACTTTTTAATTACAAAATATACTAAGAATCTGCAAATGCCCATAATGTTCTCTCCAATGTGCGTGCATACTCCTATTGTTCTGCACGCTGACATACATGTCAGGTTTTCCTAAAAATAGCTAAATTTTAATTATCAGTAGAGAGCTCTTATCAGACTGCCAGTTTTTTAGGCTAACTCTACAGGAAAGCCCCATTCCAGAACATCTCTGCACTTCCATGGACAGCAAGCATTAATAAGGCTCGGAACAGTACAGTCTGCCCATGGATTGCTTCCCAGCTCCAGCAGGTAGAACCTGTCAAGAGGGAAGCATAGCTCAAGTCTCACTGGGATGTGAGCTTTACTGGGATTTCAATGCAGTTTACAACTAAAGCAAACAATGACCCCACCTGGAGTACTGCATCCAGTTCTGGGGCACCCAGCACAGGAAAGAAATTGATTTGTTGGTCCAGAGAAAGGCCACAAAAATGACCAGAGGGACAGAGCACTTCTCCTGTGAAGAAAGGCTGAAAGACTTGGGGTTGATCAGCCTGGGGAAGAAAAGGCTCCAAGGAGATCTCACTGTGGCCTTTCAATCTACGGAGGGGCTTATAAGAAAAAGAAAGACTGGAGAAGCCTGTAGTTACAGAACAAGGAACAATGGTTTTAAACTAAAAGAAGGTAGGTTTAGGTTAGAGAGAACAAAAAAATTTTTTACAATGAGGGTAGTGAGACACTGGAACAGGTTGTCCAGAGAAGTTACCCATGCTCCGTCAATGGAAGTGTTCGAAGTAAGGTTGGAGTGGGCTCTGGTCTAGTGAACGACCTGGTCTAGTGAAAGATGTCCCTGCCCATGTCAGGGGGATTGGATTAGATGACCTTTAAAGGTACCTTTCAAATCAAACCATTGTATGTTTCACTGACTCTATGATACTTCTGGTTGCTGGAAGCAGAGGCAAAACTCCTAACTGCTGAAGTCAGCAAGCTACCGTGAGACATACAACACCCACAGCTGTATGTGACTATGTAGCTACAGGAGAAATCTCTACATTATTTCTACTGGTTCCTGAGCTATTCAGTTTCCCTGCATAACGTTTTCCACACCAAAACTTGCAGCAGTGGAATTCCAGCTTGCTTTGTACTCCAGAGGTGTGGACATTGCCCAGTAGGCATGGGAATGCTGGAGCCCAACCCAGGCATCTCAGGCTACCACACAGCTGCGTTAACACAGCACACATGGTGACTGCTTGTTTAAAGGCATCCGCTGGCCTCTTGTTTTTCCAAATCAGATGCACATTTGTTTCTCCCTGAATAAAGGCAGAATAAGAGATGCTGACGTCCCTTTCAGATCAACTATGCATTTTGAAATGGAATGAAACAGGCTTTTAGTGTCTCCTTTACATGCAGCTCACTATGTGTTTTCCAAGAGCACATTTGGGTTTTTACGCTTTCTGGCAACTGTAAATTTTACTCTTGCTGACAGCAGCAGTAAATGCTTTATGCAGAACAAAATCAACTCTGTGAAAAGTTGAACTCTGTTTTCTTGCTCTATAAAACATCTCTCGGTGCTAATGCAAACAGAAAGCTTCTTTGCTCTCAGCGAAAGGTAAGGGGAATAGAGGTGCTAGTTTCTTGTAGACTGCATGCTACTGCTTTTAGTGGAATTTTGCAGGCAATAAAAATGTTATTTTTCTTTTTAAAGTGTACTCTTGCTTTACTTTAAAAAAAAAATAAAAATCTAATGCACTTGTGAAGGAAAAGCTACTCACAACAATCCATTAGATACTCTTCTCTACATACCAAACTCTACATGAGCACTTAAAGTTAACAAATGATGTCACTAAGACTTGGATGCGTGTGCTTATGTGGTTGCCTTCACAAGACCACTGAGCACAGGCTAATATTAAGCCCTTGCTTCTCTGGAAGGTTTTTGATGGAACAGGGCTAGAATGCTTAGCTTCTTGAAGTATGGATGAAATCATCGGGGACTGATGCTACTTCAGCTGAAATCAGTTACAGAATTCCTTTAGTCTTTGTACAGAGAAAGACATAATCCTCTTTGTATATATCTGATAACAAATAAAGAATGTCCACTGATTTTGGTGGAAGTGGTGTAGGGGCAATAGTCATCATACCATTAATATAAGAAAGAATAATAGAAGGGGCTGAATGCGGAATATAAATATGACCACACTTTAAAAATTAGACCTGGATCTACTCTTTACATTATACTTCACTATAGATGCCCAAATAGTTAAATGTATACATCTGAAATAAACACTTAAGTTTTAATTTTTTTTTTTTCTTTTTGGGGCAGGAAACACTAAACAAAAGGAGGCAAAAATCACAGAGACATATTTGGCACTTCACAGGTCCAACTATAATTAATGCACTTCATAAACATTTAATGAAAAATTAATTTATGTCACTTAGGCAAATTTATTTGTGTTTCAATTTTCAATCTTTCTAGATTTTTTGTTTTCCATATTGCTGAAAGGCACAAAAATTTCTCAAATTTATTCAAGCTGTTAAAAAAGAAATGCACACAGAACATTAAGTAGTTGCTCAAATGTTGCTGAGCAGTAAAATACTATGATAAAGTGGCATCTTGCTGTGTCTCTATTACTTCTTCAGCACTAAAATTAATTTATGATCAGTCATCAATTCATTTACATGTCATTTTATGCTAAATCCATCGTTGCTGATGAATGCATATCTCCAGATCCATTAAGCTAGAGTAAAGTCTGTATGTTATAATATGACCCTGCTAATTGTTGCATTACCATTTTTATGAGATACAAAAAGTAGCAGTTTCTTATTTTCTGAGCATACATTTAATCCATGAAACCCATTCTTCCTATTAAATGCAATCTGTCTAACTCCTTATAAGATAGAATCTTTTGCAATAGGTATCCCTAAGCAAATCAATATAAATATTGAACTCTGCCATGGTAAAATATGGCTCATCAAAATTATTTTGTGTAATTTTCAAGAATTATTCCATTTGAGATCAGACACAATGAATGAACAACATTTACCATACAGACAGTGATCAGTGATTCTTTTAATCAAGAGTAAAACATGAAAAATAAGGGATTTTATTCCTTGCTGAGCTATACAACACATGGAGATCTTTCTAATTTGAGATCTAATTTTTTGAAAAAAAAAAAAAAAAGTCCTTTTGCAGTGTCACTGTTTACAAGAAAATCTCTCTACTTAAATCAGCTTCTATCAGTTAGGTAGAAAAGGGCTTAAGTAGCATGCAATGTTATAATTGCATGCTACTTAATGGGTGCATCTCTCCCCTGCGTCAAAAGGACCAGGACTGAAGCTATAACAGCTCTTACTAACAGCTTCGCTAGTAGTGCTAGGGGAGGAGAAGATAAGGAGAGGGCAAAGAAAACCCCAAAAGCATAATATTTCGATCTGACAAAACCTGTTGTTGTTGGGGTGATTTCACTGAGAAGCAAGTTCATTTCTTATACAGTCATCATATGCAATTAATTAAGTCTATTAAAGTAGAATAATATAATGGACTCTTCATGACCATTCATGCCATAACTTTGCACAGCAATTAATTATAAAATCAAACATTAAATGTAAGCAAAAGGAAAAAAAAAACAACAAATCATTTGGTCTCTGAAAGCACAAATAATACTGAATTACTGTGAATTGAAAGTCAAGTAAGCAGAAGTTTTACAGCTGTTTTTCAGTTTTCTTCATTTTTTAATTAAACAGAATCAGTAACTTGGTATCCTAACAAACCGCACTGGGAATGAAGCAAAACCTTGGCCTTAATTTCATGTTCCATCCCATAAACGTTCAAATCTAAACCTCCCTCCTTGACTTTTCTTTGCAATATCTGGAAAATGTTAAGATATAGTTACTGTGCACTCCTCCTTTCTTTCCATGTTATTATACACGTCAACATTATGTCTCTGCCACCTGCAAAGAGAAAAGCTTAATAGCGCCGATTAAACCCTTGCCTGAGTCTCCAGTTAGCTATAACTAAAACTCAAGGGCCTAGAAGACAACCTGACTTTTAAACAGTTTAAAGGAGCAATGTTGTGGCTTCAGAGGAATTTAGCGGTTGGAGCTCAGCTCACACAGCACCAGTTTTTCCCCCTTGGAGAATCCCACATTTGGCATTGGATGAAAACTTTGCTCTCAGCTCAGCCATAAAGAACAAAAGTACCATTTCACTCCAAGAGTGGGTGTCTTCGTCATCACTGAGGCATGCAAACAGTACAGGGTGAAACTACTTGCCCTGCTTACCCTACAGCAACTCAATTTGGAGGAAGACTGGGCCGAGGGATGTCAATTTAGATTTCTCACGAACGCTGAACTCAAAGTGCACGCTTCGAAATGAACCAGAAATATTGCTTCAACTGGGTCAGCTGCTCTCATTTGCCCCTATTTTTTAATATGTTTAAAGAATTGAAAACATGGTGTATAAATTCTTAGGAAAATGCTGGTCACGGCAAGCCCTGTGAAAAGAAGTAGCTTACATATTCTCAGTGCAAGAAAGAACAATTTAGTTGTTCTACAGCATTTAGAAGCAATCAGATTAAAGAATCAGAAACAGCTTGGATACAATTAATGTAATTTGTTATATACCCTCCTTAACTCCCACAAATGCAGCCTGGAAGACTTAACAGCAACAGATTAAAAAAAATTAAGATTCTCTTTTGAAACAATTCACCCAATATAATAAGCAATTTCATTTCACCCTTAGAAAAAGTACACGCCCTTAGAAAATCGAGGTTTTACCTATACATTAACAGAGGAAAACAGAAGTAGTTTTGTTATTAGGAGAATTTGCCATTTTACAGATCATTTACACTAACACTCTGGCTTATTTTTGTAAGGTTATAGTGCTGTATATATTCTAAGTCAATGGTGCTGTATATATTCTAAGTCAATCTAAGTGTTCGCTATACACTATAGGGGCAGTCTGTCATTTTGCTTCCCTTACAGCTGCACGTTCCCCTCCCGTAGCGCTGGCAAACACCTTGCCATGAGGTGAACCAGATCAAGGAACAGATCCAGCTGGTAATTAAATAAGAAAAAGCAAAAGAAAAAACTTAATTTTCGGCTGAATGAGGTCACATCAAGATAGTGGTGGAAATGAGTGAGAGTGCATTTAGATTACCTTAAGTACGCTCCCAGCCTACATTACCAGGTTCTGCCCAATTTCTTCCAAAAAAATACACCAGGAAGTTTTTAACACAACAATTAAACATTTAACAAGCCAATAATTAAACAAGTTTTTAAACTACTAGAAAAAGCTTCAATGCTATTCATAAAAGGAGAAATTGTAATAGGCACAAAAGTCTATGAACTGGAGCAAAAATGCAGCTACTCCTCGTTTTGCGCTAGGTACAGTGGTCGAAAATATTAGGGGAAAATGTAAATGTGAAAAACATTCATTTTCTGATTTACAGATATAGCAACACTGACGCATTAATATATACCAAATGGAAAATATAGCCACCTAATTTTGTACTTATTTATTTATTTCTGTATTACCAGTGCAAAACCCTTACTGCATTCCTAATGGAAAGGCTTCTGAGCCATTAGTGAGATATGCAAAAATATGCAGAATTATAGCCCAAAGGAGATTACACTAGAAATTCAAGTGAAGTGACTTAACGTACTCATGCGCTAATAAGTTAACCTTCTCAATTCAGGGATTTAAACTTTAACTCTATGGCCTTCAGTTGCATCCGGATTTCAAATCACAGAAGCAGAGATAGAATTCTTAAATCTTAATTAGATTGGCAAGCAGTCAGGCCCTAGGGTGAAGGAAAACCTGGAAAGTGGGATTAAACTACACACTATTTAATTCAACAAGGGAAAAGGAAGAAAATTATAGGTATTGATGTTCTGTCACTGTCAAATTCCTACAGTGTTTTCAGAATAGCAACACTTAAGTAAGGGTGCAAAATCCTTGGAATTTCAAAGGTCCAGGACAATGAGAAGAAATTTAGCAGTGCTATGGTAGTAAGCTTTACTAAGAGAGTCTCCCTTAAAGCACAACTAACAACATGTTGTTCTGCTGACATCAAAGACTGAGGAAGCACCCACTAGCTTTTATGAACTATCGACTAACTATGTACATTTGGGTCTCCAATAAAGCTATACTTTATGGATACAGAATGGTATCTAGAGGCCCAAGTTCAACCTAAGGGAAAATATGCTCATGCCTACAAAAAGTTCATTACATCCACATAAAATCTGTATTTTTTAAAAAATATTTTTCACTGCCTACGTTTCATCAACAGCAAATTTATTCATTCAGATTCTGTGCAGGAGTTTAACATGCCTTTCTACATCGCCCTTGATGATCCCTATTGTAACTTTCCAAAGCATGCAAAGGACAAGAAGCAGTGAAGGAACGAGTGTCAGAATAATTAAATGTCTTCACTGAAAAGGAACAATTACTACATTCAGCAATACAAAGTAGCTTCAAAATACACATTTGCCTACATAAACATATTTACTCTACAAATAAATGTTGTGCTGATCTAACTACACTTATTCTGAAGTCTTTTAACTTCCCTGTGTTCATCTGTGAAACAACTTACCCAGCAAAATATCTAAAAGTGCTTTAAGATAGCATTTTTACGCTGCTCCCGATTTACAAAATATATATTCCTAAGCCAAGGTCTTCCCCCTTCTTTTTACGTAACTGGCTTGCTTCTCCAGTAGAGTGAACTTTTCATGAAAGCTAGGATATAATTGAGTTTTCTTTCAAGTCTTTAAGGCTTTTTAAAATTCATGAATTTTCTTATCATTTTGCAGCAAAGCAAAGTATTTTCAAATCCTTCTTTAACTTTAGAGTTTAATATTAACACATTTTAAATTTTACAGAAATAGAGTGGAATAAATTTTCACTTAGAAAGTGTTTGATTGATGATGTATTTTACTGTTAGGAACAAGCTGGTGTCACTGTTAACTGTGTTTGGTTACCTGTCACAGAGCTGTCTAGATTGTCCATACTGGAGCCTGGAGTATGCTCTAGACCTCTTAGTGGCCTACTGATTTCTACAGTTTCTTCTTCAATATCATCATCATCATCGTCATCATCATCTGGAACATCTGTTTCCAAATCTGAAATAAGGTTTCCAGATACATATCCTAGGGGCGGAACTGGAGCCTGAGGAGGTTGTGTATTGCTTTGCATGTGCCTACACAAACAAACAAGAAAACATAATCAGCATGGATGAGACTTTGTACCCCAAGGTGAATAGAAGATAAGCCATTCCGTAAGTCCTGAAGCAGATTTACAAATGTGCTTGTTAGGTCAAGATCAAGAAAAGTCGGTTCAGTCATTCACCATAGCTTCTTATACCAGAGTACTTATGCACATTCCAGTCTTATGTTCTCTACTGTGAGGGTGGTGAGGCACTTGAACAAGTTGCCCAGAGAAGTTGTAGGATGCCCCATCCCTGAAAGTGTTCAAGGATAGGCTGGATGGGGCTTTGAGCAACCTGCTCTGGTGGGAGGTGTCCCAGCCCATGGCAGGGGGGTTGAAACTCAATGGTCTTTGTGGTTGCTTCCAACTCTAACCATTCTTTGATTCTATCATATATAATTCCCCTTCTGTAAGACAGGGAAGGACAAGATTGTCCTTTTACAGATGAGGAACAATGTACACAGAGGCTACATAAATCAGGTAGGAAATCCACAGAAAACAAAATTCTGAATTCCAACCTAGCATATAAGTGCCTTACCCATTATGCCACCTTGCAAATCAATCCTCGAGCCAAAATTAAATTTCATTCCTTCTGCTTAAACAGACTCAGTGCTCTTAAGCAGAACTCACCCTAAAGAGGAGGAGATGACCAGTGGGACAGAAGAAATTTTCAAGTCCAGTGAACCTATTATCATGGAGACCTTTTTTATTTTGCATTATTCCAAGTAGTTTAATTGATTTAATTGCAGCAGTATTAGGGCATGCATGTGTGAAATTACTGCATGCAGCAATCACAATTAAAAAAAGAAAAACAAAGATAAAAAACACCCACAGGGCAGTTAAATGGCCAAAGGCAAGCATGGGAATGGGTGTTCCATTTGCGCGGTCTCTTAGAGGCTAGACAGGAAAAGAACAACCATCAGCTTTCAATGCAGCATTCTCCACAGCACTACAGGTACAGAGCAAGCTGTGCCAGGGGACCCAGGCATGATGGCCTTGGCATAAGAGCATGTACCATGCTTGAAATTGCTAACTCAGGCACGTGGGAATCCTTGGGTGGCTGTTCATGAGGTGCCATGACCTGATTTGAATCGGCAGCACTCTGGATGGGATCCAGGATTCTGCTGGTCTCTTGCTTGGACATAACAGAAAAAATTGCAACTGTCACCTGTTTGGTTTCCTAGCTCTAATATGATTTCAGTGAAAACTTTATTACCTACACTTGATAAGTGCAGTAATTCTACTTTATTCGAACAGCTTTTTATTTTTCATGACGTAAAACTATTGGATCTGGGAATGTTACAGTAAATGTTATGTACCACTGGAATCTCTCTCCACCTTGGTGTAGGTTTTAAATTACTGCTTATTCTGGAGCAAATGCAGAGCAAATGCTTCCCTTCTGATCTACAACCCCCTTCTGATTAGTAGTTCTTGAATACTTTTCTGTCTGGACACCAGATTCTTAGTTATGCACTGTTCAGAACACTGCACTAAAGGGCACTACCATCTAACTAACCCTCAATAAACAGTGTGATTAGCTCCCAATCAAGCAAAATACTTAAGTGTATGCTTAATGTTAAGCATGTGATAGAACAATTGAAGTCAATTTCTCATGTACTTGTAATTAAGCATATACTTAAGTGATTTGCTGGATCAAGGCCATAATGATTATGTACTGTTCCAGTAATCTCTAATGTGCTCCTCCTTAAATTTCAAGTTGGCTGGTCTCTATATTTCTCTTCTGTTACTCCTACAGTAACCTGCCTTACAGGTCTCATCTTGTTTTGTTTCCTCCCCACTCTACACAGGGGGAACAGGTTAAATATGTGAAAACTAAGAACTCCTCCTTTCCACTTGAGACAATGGAGGACTTCCCACTGACTTTGCACAACATTGGCAAAACAGCATGATATGAATCCAGCCAAGCATTAAAAAATTCCATGTGACAATTACTGCAAAAATAATTTGTATTTGCAACTCTCAATATTTACCCCAATACCTGCTATAAGGTTCTGGTATGAAAGTACAGTTTATTTCCTCTATAGTTTTTTCTGAGTTTCATGCTCAATTACCATGACCTTACACAGGAGCAATGTTAAAATCTGTATATTCCTAAACATACTATGAAAGTTTCCAATCAATTTTCATCTCTCCAGAATGGCAGCAAGACCTTTTCTGTCAGCTGCAAGACAGGCACTCGTGGTTTGTAGGGTGTAGAAAGGGTAACAGCTGCAAAATGCAGCAGCCACTGACTGTGTAGACAGGGTATGCATCTGTGTGGTGGCTCAGAAGTTGGTTACCTTCAATAGGCCAGGTCTAGCTGCTGCCTGGGATTTGGGTCTGTCCCACAAGGCAGGCTGAAGTCTGTGCTTGGCAGCGTGGCGCTGCAGCGGGACCAAAGTACCCTGTTGATTGAGTGCAGATTGCAGACAAGCCTCCAGGCTTCAAAGGTGTCCAGGGAAAACAGCTGGCTTTGATTTGGCACCGCCTGCCTACCTGCCTGATCTATTTATGGTAGCTCAAGCTGAATAACTTTGTGGTTTCATTTACCAGCGAAGAAAGGCTGCTCCTCTGCTGGCAGCGTGCCATTCGGTAACTAGCTCTGCTCCTCTCCTCTGAGATTCGTGGGCTTTGTCTGGATAGAAAAGTTGTAAAAGGACAACTGCTGCTTAGGGAACATCCAGAAAGCAACTGACCTTCACCGTATCCCCAGCCTGGTGCAGTTGACAAGTTCTTTCTCAGTCCCTGAAGAGATTGCTTCTGTTTGTTTTGCAGGGGAAATGTTACTGTGGTATTTGCTTGCTCTTCCCTTAAATAGGAATAAAGCACTCTAAAGCGCTAAATCCATTTTGTACATTCTAACAACTTCCTTCCTGCTATTTCTAGGTTTTTCGCTGTGAATCAGAAATTTCCTTGGGATTTCAAACTACAGTCAGAGATGCAAATGCTTCATTCTCTGGTAATGCATGGGGAAATCTGCTACATTGCTATTTCAGGTGGCTAGCATTATTTTAAATCAGGAATTTAGAGCCTCAATATTTTTGAAAATCTTAAAAAAAAATTTATTTTTTGTTAGAAATATTCTGAATTGTATAGAAGTGGTCAGTAGGTGGGTGCTAACTACGTAGTTGAATATACGTAAAACTCCAGGGGAATCTTATTTTTACATGATTTAACACATTACCAAGCATTACGATTTAAAAAGCACTGACTAATAATTAAGGCCTTCCCACTGTAGATACAGTTTTGCTATTTCTCCTTCCATTTTACTGCTTTGAAAACATTACTGAAATGTTATTGAAGACAAATGCTATTTATGTAATCAAGGAATAAATTATTATTATATTTTCATTTCCCATACCACAGTGCCCACTTCAAACATTTACCATGTCTGCTTTGCTATATCAAACTGGTAAGCTCTAGTTAATTCATCAAGGTGGGCTTGAAGCATTGGCTGTATCTCCTCTCGTGGAGAAGGCGTGAGGGTTGCAGTGGACTGCTGCCCAAAGGAGATCGCAGGAGATGAAGCTACTCCTCGGACAGGAGGTGTAGGGACACGATCATCGTCTTCTTCAAGCTCATCCTCCATGCCCTGATGTAGGTAGGTCTGAACTGGCAAAGGCGGACACCAACCATCACTGTCATATCTAAAATAAAAAACAAGTAGACTTAAAACATATTGAATCTCATCTCTGACATGCAGCAGAGGGTATACAGGACTTCTGCTACAGTTTGAACCTTCACTCATAGTGTGAGCTTTAACATTATTGAAAATAGGGTGATAATTGCTTAAATTCTCCTTACTGAGTCTGTTTAAGTTTTCCCACAACAGTTAAGCAACTTGAACAAGATGTGCAACAAAAAATAATTACCAATCCATTATCATGTTTGTTAATGGTGATTAGATAATGTTAAACCACAATCAACAACAAAATGAACTAACTCACTTCCTGGATCATTAACCTAGGAGAACCTGTTGAAGATTGATCCAACTATGAAAATAGCAGCATTCTTAAAAGGCAGAGCAAGCTTTCTGTGCACTTATGCACCTCCTTACTCTCATCTTCCCCTTTATTTGTCTACAAATTTACTATTGATTTTATTTTGTAACTTAAATACAAAGCTACACTTTCCACATAAATTCTGGTCTTTCCACACTGCGTAGAGGTATCTACTGTGACGGGTAATACATTGGTGTCACAGTAGCGCTAGTCCTGAGCATACACTATGTCAGCACCAGCTGATAAGATACAGAGGCACACATGTTGACAGCTCTGCCAGCACCCCAACTCCTAACCAGTCTTTACTGGGACTTACCTAGACAGTGCTAAAATTCTGAATACTTTCAACACACCTTCCCAAAGTAAATTAAAAGATTAACAACTACCAATATTCTTCAGCAGCAAATTCTTCTCTCTTCATATATAAAAGATGCTCTTTTCGTGGCTCAATTTTTAGTCTTATACCAAAGCTGTAAGAGGTGATGCTACATCTGATAAGGGCTAGAAACAGAAACCTTATGTTCTACTACCACTTCTTATGCAAGCTTTGCCAGCAATTCAATTCTTTTCTGTCTCTGTCCTCGTCACAGTGCCTTTCAATTCAGTGTTGTATTACAGTATAATCACAGGATCCTGTCTCTTAGAGACACCAACATCACTCAAGATGCATAGGCCCTAGTGACTGTGGTAATTCCCTGTGCACAATCTCCCCAGAGTAATTTCTAATCTGAACACAACTTCAGTTGCGCACAGCTCTGCTGATGATCACACCACTCAAATCTCAACACTGTCTGCTCTTCCCATCTTCAAAACATCTACTGTCTGCAGTCCCTTGAGCATCTGCACACATTTCTTCTTAACTCCCAGTGTATTCCAAAACACCTCAGGATAGATAGCTCTTTTCAAAAGGCAACCAGACAACCAAAGCTCTCACAACTCCTTCACTGTCAAACCTTCTCACACTCTAAAGGCTATTCCCCAAGCATCATCTAAGTCACTTTATCTTTTTTCTATCTTCAGGGACAGCTGACAAGGTACACCCCTGTTTTCTGCACTGCAGGCAGGCAATGCATTGCATTATACAGGTAATTTCTCAAGCCAGTTTAAAAATACTCCTTTAAGGTTTCTGATTTGGAAGGAAGGAATTATCAGTTTCCCAGAGGAAAATGAATCACTGCCAGTTTTGTCAAGTGTGAAGCTGGGTTACAAAAAGGCTAGGAATGCTATGACAGAGAAGTTTCAAAACCTGTATTATGAACAAAACTTTTACTTTAACTAAAACCCAAAGATTTCTAAAATTAACTAAATTACTTTTTCTTTAGTGAAAAGTCTATAGCCTGTATTTGAATGTACAGATCCAGGATAGCTAAAACAATCTAACTTCATCATCCAAAACTTCATGGAAGATATATCTGGTAATTAAGGCTGGTATCACTTCAAATTGGATGTACAGATATAACCACATACAGATACACAGTATGTGTGCAGAAGTGCAAATAAATTCTGCTTTTGAGTGACTGATCATTACCATTTTCATAACACAGAGATTTAAGAAAATGTTAGGATCCATATTCAATTCCTTAGGACACAACTAAGATATGACTAGCTCTAATTTGCCTTTCCTTCACTCATGACATTGCCACCCAAGGTTGAAGGGACCATCCTAGCTCATGCTGCTAAAAATGTACAGTGCAACAGCTCTGTCACCTACTTTTACCCTCTCAATCTCATGCTTTGGTATAATGGCTTCTGCTTGAAAAGGGACAGGGCAGAAAGATACTCCCTAGCGACTTTTCAGTAATGCATAAATGAGCTTTGGATGTGCTTGCCTTTTGACCCTACTTGCTTCAAATCCCCAAATGTTCAGCTTGATAGTAAAAAGATTTCTTACTAAAAAAGATTTCTTAGTAAAAAGATTCTGTACAAGTACCATATCTTTACCTAGATTTTGTTTGAAATGGAAAGCAGCCTTAGCCTGAAGTTCAGGACATTGAGATTTGAGATTTCAGGTACTTTTGTTGTCATAACGTAAGATGACCGAAAAGTCACCACTTCTAACCTGCATTTTGAAACAAAAAAAAAAATCTGCAAGAAAAAGCTAGCGAACCTAATGGACTACACAGTAACTACACCTCATATAAATATACAGAACTATTGAAACTTCTGGAACCAGCGTGGTGAATATCGGTCACATCCACATTCTTTTGTTCTTTTTGGTTTTCTGAGCAAATACAGCTTGGTAAAAATGCAACCGTTCTCAAGTACTTCTTATTAAAATCTAAGCACCTTATCTTCATGAGGGACCTCTGATTTTAATTTCATGATAATTCAGTCCCTAATAAGACCTGCTTAACAAACATGATTCTCTATGTTTCTAATATTTTTTATTCTATTCTCAGCATTTTTATTCTATAGTAATCTTTTGCTATTAAAAAGCTTGGTTTGTTACACTGATAGATTTTTTTTCTCTTCAAAACAAAGAATATAGAGGTGATAGATAAGGGGCACATTCTATAACAATTCTGTTTCAATACATACATTGTTGCAGTAAAGAAAGCCTCCCTCTCTAGGGCTTGCCAGAAAGGAATTTTTGATGTAAAAGGTATTAATTTTTTTACTTTTTCTAAAGACAAAAAATTACTATCAAATATATTGACATCCAGCAGCTAATATGCCATTTCCACATGTAATCAATAGTAAGAAATAAAAATAACCAATGATAACAATATCAAGACAGTCTTAACTGGAATTGGCTCAAGATCATGTATATTGCTAGTGAAAAATACATAAGTAGATGATAATGTATAAGTAATAATCATTTCCTTACTCTCAAGTTAATTAGATAAAAACCAAGCATAACGTGTCTTCTCTGACAATGGTGTGAAAGGGAACATGCTTGGTTGGGAGCTACTACAGGAAAAGAAAAACTTCAAAGACTCTGCGGTATATACAAGAGAAAATTAAGGAAGACAATAAGGAACATGCACAGAGTTTGTTGAAAACCACAAAAAGGGGAAAGATGCACAGGAAAGAGCTTGTAGGAAAACAACAGCATAAACAGTCTTTCTGCACAGATTAAATAGGAATTTAAGACATCCCCAAAGCTACCACAGTATATAAAATGGCTACCTGGGTGTTAGGTAACTTTTTTTTTCACCTGCTGCTAGTGTGGATTTTATTTCACACTGTATAAGCTAGCAGACCTTTAGTGTTAATTTCTACTATGCAAAATAATGTGCCAAAATTGTTTTGTTTGTTTGGGATACTAATGCAAATGAAACTCACCCTTGAATTCAAGAGTTATAGGAAGATACACACACACAAAAAACTTTCTGTTTAGATGTCAACTTCCTTGTTTTATTGCTCTAAACATTCACCTTTCATATCACATTATGAGAACTTTAATAAAGTCTTCAGTTTTTCTGACTGAAAGTTCATTTTTCAATTGCAATTCACAATATAATTACATTCTGCATGTAATTAATTCTAAAATTAAAACACATGGAACTTGTCATACATAGTATACATCAAAGCAGATCAAGAAAAACAAAACAGTTTAAAAAAATTGCTTTTTCTTTTTTTTTTTTAACTTGATGTAACTCAATATTATAGATAACATAAGGAAGGCAGTCTACCATTCATTCCATTTTAGTATTTTGAAAACCATAGAAACAAGATCAACCCCCCTGAATACAGAACAACCATTATCATTGAATACATCCTCAGGAAGTGTGATTCACTGGGTTCAGTGAAGTTGGTTGCAAATTACTGTGACTCTAGATAATCTAAATCTAATCTTCAATTTTTTTTCAGTTTGGCAAAATATACATTAGAAGGTCTTGTTACAACCACTATTAATGAGATATTACAAAAAACAGAGAAGAGTAATTGAAAAGATAATCAGAGGTAAAACTAAGTCTGAATTGTTGGGAACCTGGAAGACTGTTGATTACCTTATCCTTAAATAACCAGTGTTGTCTTGGTGACCAACATCATTCCTTCCAGCTAAATAACAGACACTTATGCAACTGAGGAGTCAAGCCCCATGTCACAAGGGATTTCTCTAGAAGGTATTTCTATTTATCTTTTATGCCATTTCATTGTCCTGAAAGAAATCCAACTCATTTGCCTTTTAAAGCATAATTACTTTAGTGAAATGGCTGCACATGTGTTTTATGGATATAAACTGATAAAGACAAATATTCTATGGTGAAATCATCTTAAATTTCTTTTAGCTTTTTATAACAGAATACAGAATGTAATGATCATACGCAATCTTTGCCTTGAGACTTAAACAACACTCACAATCACCCATGTTATTCATTTTCCCTTATATTTAATTTGAAATTCTAATTCTAATACAGCCTGAACAGACCTTAATTTTAAAAGAAACTGCACTGTTGCAAACACTTAATTATTATTAGTTTTAAGAGTTTAAGGACTTCATATAAATTCAAGTATTAATATTTAATTCTTCTAATTTTCATTTTAAAAGTAATGATGATCAATTCATGCTAACAGCAGAGAGAACACCTGAAATATCTTTACTCAGTAAAGTTATTACAATGATTTTTAAAACATATGTTTCATCCTTAGGAAATATTGATTAATTCACGTACTTGAACAGGCAGGCAGGAATTCCTCCCTGACAGAACACTGATCTTCCAAGATTCCAACACAGCTGACCACAATAAAACTATTTTTCTATATACTCTGATTTTCCTCCAGAGTTTGATAACCTGGTATTTCATATAATTCAGCTTTATAAAAATCACTCCATAATTGTTCTCTGTGCAGGAAATGTCTCTTTCCTTTCATTTAGTGCTTTTTGTGTGATTTTGTGTCCTTGAGAACAAGTTTAAGCTATCCAAAAAGAAGTGTAATATTCCAGAAACTCAAGAGTTGTTTAAATAACAAAATAAAAGGCCTGTAAATAGCATACTTTGCTCAACTGAAATGTCTTCTAAAAGCCGATGAGGAGATTACTTTCCACTGATTGATCTTCTAAAATGAATCCAGTTTAGTGTGAGGTTTTTGTGCTGTTGGTTGTAATATTTTTAAACATCAAAGTAGTGAAAAAATACAAGGAGCCAGATTATGTCATCCTTACTCATTTTGAGTCCCATCATCTGCAAGCAGTTCCAACAGAATTCAATTAAGCTACATGTGAAGCAAGATACATCTCAGCATGAGTAAGCAGAGAAGCCCTAAACGATGATGAAGCAAGGTCACTTTTATTTCCATCTTCAGTCACTATCAAGAGAAGCTATTCAGACATTCCTCCTCCGTAGCCTTGAATAAGTCTATAGGATANGGTTGAGGGTGATTGAAAAAAAAAAAAAAAAAACAGAAAAGAAAAAGCCTCATCTCTGCAAACCACAGATTTTTCTTCAAAAGGAAAGGAAAAAAATTACCCTGCTTCTTGTTGATCCACCCCATAGTGTTCCAGCTCTGTGCCTGGAAGGGGCTGCACGGGAGGGGGTGGGAGGGGAACACTGGCCCAGTTTGAACCGTTATTTTTCTGGGGCTTGGCAGCATTTTTGTTTTTCTTCTTTTTCCCTCCTTTGCCACCTGCAAATCCAAAAAGAAAAATAAAATGTTAGCGATATAATGTGGGGAAAAAAGCTTCTATTTACATTTCTTTGAAAGAATTCTGATTCCAGATGGCATACCCCAAAAAAGAAGATATATTTATATCTCAGCAGAATCAGTATCAAAGTGCTAATGCTGTTACAAGGTTATAAAGAATAACAGAATGAAATGGTAAAATATTCTGAATAATTGCTGAAAATCACTTCTTTTTAAAACTTCATACATTTGCACTACGGTAGTGCACAACCAAGGAAAGACGTGTTTTGCTGTACCAGAAATATATTTACTGATTTATTCATGGCTTCTTGAATTCACTGTTAGATAAAAATATAACAGACCATAGCAAATTATTTCAACTGTCAGAATCCAATGTGCTTATAACAGTGTTTTGCATAATCTCTTTTTTGTGGAAAATACAGAGGTTAAGGACACAATCTAAAAGAATTGTCATTAGACTCAATAACTTTCAGCCAGAATGACAAGTCTAAGTTGTCAAAACAAAAAGAAACAGGGTTTTGCTGATAGGAATTCACTAAGTTCCATTTTTTAAAAACACCAGGAAGTCATCTGCAATGTTTTAGGAATGTCTGCTAAACAGCATTCAAATATCTTGTGCCACTATGGAGAAGATGTTCTATTTCTGATATACAACTCTAATGGAGGCGGCTACTAGAAATTAGGTGAGCAATGCATTTGGCTTAAGCCCTCTTCTCTTATTGTCCTTGTACCCACTTCTCCAGTTGAGACACTTCCATTTGTGGGAAAGTGATCTAACAGAAAAAGCTCCCTTCCCACTTGTTTAGCTTCTTTTATTTTGCCCTGACTCCTTTTTCTTATCAGGAATTCATTAAGAGGAAGAATGGCACAAGATTTCAAACCCCTTGACTGCTTAGAGACCCATCTATTTATTGTCATTTTGTTGTGGCTTTCAAATTCTCTGGATTGTTGTGTGGAAGAACGGTTCGCCATATGTGTTTTCCGTGGGCTACCCAGATGGCAGTCAGTCATCCCTTGCCGAGTGCAGAAAGCACAGTGTAATCCATCTTACCCACCGACAACTCTTGCTGATTTATAAGGATCAGTCAAAAAAAAAAAAAAAAAAAAAAAAAAAAAAAAAAAAATTTATACCCGGAATGAAATCAAACCCCCAAACTTTTGTTATTTTAAAAAAAAAAAAAAAAAAAAAAAAAAAAAAAAAAAAAAGAAAAGTAAAAAGTTATCACCGGTATTGAATCAAAACCCCACAACTGACTGCTAAAGCAGGGGGGCACAGTATGCACTGGAAGGTACCACCCTCTTTGCCACATCTCTAGCTTTAGGCACAGAGACATTCAGAGGGAGGTGCAATTCTAGCAATAGAGATAAGAATGTTGCACAGGACTTTTCATTGGAGAGACAGTGGCTTTCTTCTGCTACGCCCAAATGTCAGCTGGACCAAACTAGGAACCAACAGAGAGGGAAGAAACAAGGCGATTCTGTGATTCAGAAGCAGCCAAGATTCTCTTTTCATCTCCTGTTGTGGCTGCTAGGGACAGGCAATAAGTCTAGCAAAGTTTCTAATCCTCTTGGCTGGGCAGCATGTTGCAAACAAGACTTTGCTTTCCACTACTGAATTCCAGACCAAGGCTCTTCCTTCCTTGTCTAGGAGTATTTACAGTAAGTCCAGCCAAGATCCTGTCATTCACTATGTTCAAACTAAGCTGACATTTCATCTATTAGGATGCGAGACAGGTTCTTCCCTCCTTTTGTAGCCTGGCAGAGAGAGAAGCTTTCTTGAAAAGGGAAAGAATGTTTTGATCAACAGAAAAGAAACCCCAGTGATGGTGCCAATGGTGGAACAAATACACAAACCTTTTGGATTGAAAAGGAGGCTTCCAAAGCACAGGTATGGGGGAAAGCAGAGTTAGAAATAGGGTCACAGAACAGTACAAAGGAAGCATGTTCATTTTAATTTGTGGGACACAGGGGATTTTTTGAAAAGGCAGCAGGAGTAAGAGCTAAGGCAGGAGGGGCTGCTTTGGGAGGAAAGCACGTGCATTAGAGTGTGTGTGTGAGTGGGAGTGTTGCAGGAGGATTTAGACTAAGAATACTCAGAGAAGTGAAACATACAGAAGAATTTCAGATTAAAGATTAGTTGAGGTGGAGAGGAACATTTTGGAAGTGTAGTATCTTGGTAACCTTAGGAGAATGGTAAAAGAGAGGTTGGATGTGTGGGGTTCTAGTATGGAGACACTTGGATTTGGGGGATTTCAGAGAGAGGTCAAAGTTAATGGAGCTGTTAGAAAGAGTAAAGCAGAGCTGAGGGATTGTCCAGATGAAGAAATAAAAGGAAGGAACTCCAAGGTCATTACTGATAGGGAAAACAGCCTACACTGTACAGTTGGGCAGGTTTCTCTTCTGTCCCCATGGGCAGAGTTACTCCACTGTCAAAGTAGTGGAACAGACACCTAATACATAATGCCTGATGTGTGTTTGAAAACTCTTTCAGCGAAGCCTTGTTTCCCCATAGCAATGATGCTTGATGTTTCAATGTCTCCTCACACTGAAATTCAATTATATTGTTTAAATCTCTAGATGAATCAGGCCCTGGAAAAAGAATTTGCCAGTCAGGCTGATGATCATTACACTGACATAAGCTGGGAGCTGTGCAAAGTACAGGCACAAAATTTCCCTGCCTCACAAAGCAGTTGAGTTTTTAGCTATATTCAACAGTGGGACAGGATTTCTCATGATATTCATTTGAGAGAGGCAGAACCTTAGTCAGAATAATAAGTAGCGTTTAAAGTACTAACCAAGGAAGTGAAAGAACAAGCCCCTGCTCACCCTGATGGGGACTAGGTAATCAAAGCTGGTCTCTGACTTCAGTGATGCTCTAATTATCAGTCTATTTGAAGGTCTTCCCCATTTTCTCATGTATTACAGACATAATTAGCCGGCATTAAAGACATAATTAGTGGACAAGGCAGAGCAAAATACTGCCTCTGCAGTCCAATAATGTGACAGTCATCTGAGCATTGGGGCATTCAGGTGTGAGCTGCTTTGATCACAACAGGAGTGGCCTGGCCACAGAAAGACGAGCTAAGCTGAAGTTTTACTTCAAACTGAGAAACACTACACAAAACACATTTCACCTAAAATATTTGTTCAAAGTCCAGCTTTTGATCAACTGATATTTTCCAATGAAACTTTGTATTTTCTGAGAAAGTTCAGGCAGTTGTAGCTGTCAACACATGTCAAGTGTGATACTGCCCTCTGATAACTGGCACATATGTACCTCAGCATATCAATTTCTACATTTTCATGCAGCCAGAGGAGCAAGCTGATTTCCTGAGCTACTTGCCAATACAGCTCACATACAAGCAACAAGAACCTTTTTTGAAGTACCATATGAACCTAGCTCCCAGATACCTTTCTGTCGATGTCATAAGCCTATATTTTCTGTTTCGCTCAAATCAGCTGATAATCCCATTGAGAACACAAGACTTGCAAACACATTTGGCTACTTGAATTATGGGCCACTGATTATAGGCTTCTAATCTCAACATTCAGTTGGAATAGTCATTTAAATTGGAGTGCAGAAGCCATTTCTAGGGTTAATCTGTTAGTATTACGATTACTCTAGCTTACAGTGGAAATTCAAAAGGCTACAGATATAGCATGAATTTGAAATGTAGCCCTTCAGCTCTTTCATATGTCAGTTAAGCAAAATAGCAGACTTTCATTTTAATTGCTGGCTTTTCAGTTTTTGTCAAAAAAAAAAAAAAGACATAAATAACATAAGCAACAGGTAAGCAAAATTAAAGAAATCGAGAAAAAGCTGTCTTTAAATATAATACACAACCACACGTACTACAATTATTTTCATCCAATGAAAATGCATCACATTTCCAATATAACATGCAGCACACACAGAAAATTTACATCGTGTTTGTATGCAGACTTGGCACAATTTTTGAAACCACAGTCATCTTGTAGGGTCCTACGTTTATTTCTGAGCTGCTTCACTGAGAAACAGCATTTAGAAGCAGATTGCGGGAGCGGGGAATGTGTTAACAACTCAAGAAAAATATTAATCTCCTCGTGAAGTTCAGTGTGGGGAGATCTATAAACTGGTGATTGATATAGAAATGTATGCGCTCCATGAACTGCGCCGTCAGGGAAAGCACGTGACAAAGCAAGGGTCGCACAAACGCCGGTTGAGAGGATTCCCTGGTTATCTAAGAGGTTGCGCAAGAGGCATTTTGGGTTGGATTGGTGTTTTTTTTTTCATGCGGAGGCCAAGGTGAGGCTGCTCTGTGACGTTCCAGTGAGCGGGCAGCCTCGCGCCTGTCGGCAAAGAGCAGCCGGCAAGCTTTCCCGGCAAGCTTTCCGCCTCCCTGGCGAGCCGCCGGCCAACACCCCTCCATCCCTCACCCACCCACGGCGGTGGAACCAACCTGAGAGGCTGCCACTCCTTTCAGAGCTGTTGTGGGAGCTGGTGGTGCTGAAATCCTGTGACTGGTTGTGTGGCAATCTATTAGCCAATCCCTCAGCCACGCGGTAGTCAGGGATGTAAAGCAAGGCTAAGGGTTAAAGGGCAAAGGTCACCGTGGCATCGTGTGATTAGTTGACAGCACAAGCACATGCAACACATGCAGTTAGCGAGTCAACAGCAGACGCGGTGGGGCAGCAAGCTGTAAGTCGCGGATTATTATTACTTTGGTTTTTGAAATGGATACCTCTCCTAGTCTAATGGAAGGCAGATGGCTTGGTGATTAGCACAGGACAACAAGGATTAAAAGCACAGAACAATATATTCCGTGACCGTGTGAGATTCAGCACACATGCAAGGTCTGTCAGCATTAGTTACCGTAAATATGAACTTCATGTACTAAGAAGACTTTTCTAATTCATGCAGAGATGGTACAGCATAAAGCTGAGGGCCCTGCACAGTAAGAACTAATTACCATTGTTGCCTTTGCCTTGGTCTGGGAGAGAGTAACCAAATCCCATCAGGTCATTTTTTTGCTGAATCGAGCTTTTCCACTGGGGATCAGGTAAGTCGACAGCCAACTCATGGATGCTGTTGGAATGCAGTATCTGGGTGGTGGCATATGGCGTGGCTTGCGTTATTTGGCTGGAACTGTTGTAACTAGTCTTCGTGGTGAAGTCAATGCTGCTGTAAATGGCTCCATCAGAAAGCATAGTAGCGGTTTTATCTCCTTGCCCTGGCACTGGTGGCAGCACATCTGTGGCGAACACAGGGGAATGAAACAAATCATTGATGCACAGGAAGCCTGAAAGTATCAAGGTTTAAGATGAAAAATAAATGTGTCATTTTGCACGTTTGCATTTCAGCTGAGACAGGTCCATGAGCCAACGAAGGGAAGATGATGTACAACCATCGGCAAGCTATCAGCATCTGTGACAGGCCTACCACTTGTCCTTCACGTCTCACTGCCTAAAACCATCTTTTTTTTCCCCCCATACCTTCAACTGTGAAAGTGCAGTTTGGAATATTTCTATACTGAAGAATGTTTTCAATTGTTCAGTTTATGTCAGAACCAATGAAACTGTCTGGGCTTCAGGGAAATGATGAAAGGAGTGAATCTACAAATTGCACAAACTTTCCCAGCAAAATTCTTAAATGGATGCCAAAGCTCTCCAAGTAGTTTTTTAAGGGCATCGCCTTGACTTTCTTGAAGTTTTACACATTAGCTTACCTAATTTTCTTTTTGACATTAGCTAGTACATTTCTCCTTTTCAACAAAAACCCCCACCACCTGCCAAAACCAAGTTCTTCCTGAAAGGTGAAAGAAAATCTGTTATTCTGAAGGGATTTAAGTGATCAGTCTCTTAAAATGGCAAAGCAGTGTTGATAATGGAGAACAACTTGTTCAAATACTCCCATACATTTACCTGAAAAACAGTACAGCATACTTAACTGAATATCTGTTCACTCTTCTAACACCTTTTGAATCCTATCACACACTGCAGTTTGAATCTTCAATCAGTTAGATTGGCAATCTCTCCTTACTAAACATTGCAGTGACCTGTGCTGGTGGAATACTAGATTTAGAAGCTGAGACTACTGAAGTGTGAAGAATCTAATGATGACTGGCATGAGGTCCCAAGGAGAACCACAGTTCAGCAGATAACCCTCTTCCTGCACTCTCAGAGGTCAGTATATCAAATGATACTATTTTTATCATTTATTTCAGTTCTGAAACTTTGAATTCATTCTGGAATTTGCTTGTTAGAAAAATGCATAATTTATATGCCATTTCTTTTTACATTGCTAAATGGCGGATTTGGACTCCAACTGTTAGATCATACTTAAGATCATGCTTACTCCTACAGTGAAGATGTTCAGATCCCATTATAGGTATCACAAACATTTGTATATACCCAAAGTCCCAAAGAGAAAAGATGATTCTTGCATCTAGACAAGAGTTTAGGCTCAGTTCCAGACTCAGAAATGGGCTGTGTGCAACCTCAGGAAAAACAGTTGTTCTCTCACTGTCTCAATACTTTTCCAGCAATGAGATATGATACCATGTCCTCCTCCCACTATTTTTTTTTTCTTTCTTGGTTTGTTTATTTTTTTCTTGGGATAAGCATTTAAGATAACAGAACTATTTTCTACTGCATTCATGGGTGCAACTGAACATTTTAATGTGGACCCTAATAACATCTGCAGTCTCAGGGCAACAAAATAATATTAACAATAAATATGGCAATAACAAAGGCTCAGTAGAGAGACAGCAGAAACATTGATTAAATCTGGGTCTTTCAGCATGATCTGGTTTTGCAGACAACAACAGGGCAACAGGCACAATCAAGTATTTAAAATGCCTTGATTGAATTAACTTATATCTGCAGATAAATTGTAAGTGCAAGAAAAATTAGAATTAGTGTAAACTACAGGTCCTATTTCAAAATCAGGTTATTATTATCTATCTGCACATATCCAATGTGCTTCTTAAGGGCAGTACACACTGAAAAAAAGCACCTATGTGCAAATACAGTATGAGATATGAGAAACAAGTGGAGTCCTATCTTTCCTTGCATTTCTTCCACAATAAGAAGATTTTTCCTTTCCACAGTTGATTTCAACAATGTATAATGGATTGAAGTTCAGTAAACAAAATCTGTTGTTGATGTGTAAAATGAAGTAAATCCAACTCAACCTGTCTGTGTGGGATTTGCAGGCTCACGTAAGTAAAAACTAGCAAAATGCTCACCTTTCGAGTACTCAGACACACATCTATCTTTTAGAACACATTTCTGGCAATTGAAGAGATATCATCTCTATTCAGTCATTTTTAACATGCAGAACTATACATCTGCACACACTTGAAAGGAAAGTTGCATAGCTCCCTACCAGCCAAGAATTTTCAGTTATTCTTACTAATAAACTGAGGTTCTCCGGATATTCTGAGAATTTTCAGTTCAACCACAGATTGTTTTTGACCTCAATGAGGTGTATACACCTAGCACTCAAAGAGCCATTTTACAAAGTGCCATAATCACCTAGTAAAAATCAAGTGTGATTTTCCCCACCAAGCTGTCATACCAAAAATCCCACACTGTGCACTTCAGACCACAGATGGACACACATTTCCCACTGGAGACTTGCACAAAAACTCTCCAAAATCCTACTTGTTTTGTAACTCTTGGAATAATTGAAATTGTGCTGAAGTACTTCCTGAGGGAGACTCTTTCTTACCACCTTGTGAGATGCAGTACCATTTTGTGGCCTTATGTGACTCCAAACCTAACCTGTGCTTCCCACTTATAGCCTTGCTCTCAAATGCCTATCTAGGATACAATGTGGTTTTCACTCTTAAAGGCAATGTTAGAACGGCCTTTCTCAGGTTCTGAGTTTCCAGAGTGGTTGACTGCCACTTTACTGTTTACAAAATTCTTACAGACCTTTTATATTATCAGAGACCTTTTAACCAGTAAAAGAAGCACAAGTTCTACCTATATATTTAATTTATCATAGAATTTTCTGGGTTGTTAGGGATCTTTAAGGTTATCTAGTCCAACCATCAACCTAACTCTGATAAAAAAAAACATCACTAAGCCATGTCACTAAGCACTATGTCAACCCATCCTTTAAATACCTCCAGGGATGGTGCCTCAACCACTTCCCTGGGCAGCCCATTCCAATGCTTAATAACCTTTTCAGTATAAAAAAATTTCCGGATATCCAAAATCTGAGCCTCCCCTGGTGCAACTTGAAGCCATTTCCTCTCGTCCTACCAGTGACTTGGGAGAAGAGACCAACCCTCACATCTCCACAACCTCCTTTCAGGTAGTTGTAGAGGGAGAAATTCTCCCTTCAGACTCCTTTTCTCTAGGCTGAACAACCCCAGCCTCTCCTCATAAGACTTATTTTCCAGACCCCTCATCTACTTCATTGTCCTTCTCTGGACCCATTCCAGCACCTCAGTATTTTTTTTCTGTGGTAAGGGGACCAAAGTGGACACAGTACTCAAGGTGGAGCCTCACCAGTTTGAGTACAGTGGGACAATCACCTCCCAAGTCCTACTTTGTGTCTACCACACTGTTCCTGATACAAGAACATATTTAAAGACATCTGACTTATAATCCAGTGAGAATGAAAGTGTGAGCTCAACTATAAAGATCATGGGTGGAATTAAACTGCTGAAATTCCAAAAATATAATGGTTGAATCTCTTGGACAAATCTGGACGCATGCTTCATACACATTGAAGCCAAAAGCTTTAAAATATGCTTCCAATTTCTGTTGTATAGAGCCAAATGCTAAAAGAAAATGGTAACTTTTCTACAGTATGTGAGCTTATGGAAAGATGGAAAAGTACAGAAGGGCTTTATTTTCAAGATATTCACAAAAAAAAGAAACTGGCAGATATTCCGTTGCCTTCTAACTATTACCGAAAGTTTTGGTTACTTTAGAATACTTTTGTAAGATGATAGTTTTACAACATTTTTATATGGAAAATAAATCCATAGTGTCTCGTAATTTGAAGTCACAGTAGTCAAACCACAGGCAAGAAGTTTTGCACAGGAATGTATAACTGATGTGAGGGATGGTTTTCAGAAGTGCATTCTGGTACAGTTAAAAATTTTTTCCCATTTACCAGTTTGATGGTTTTATAGGTATTTTGCATTTTAATGTATTTTTGATATATAAAGTTATTTTAATTTTTATTTACTTATTTGTGTCTTAGAAATATTTACTATGCTCATTTGCAATTGGAAGTCATGTTCTGAACACCACTATGCAGAACTAACTGTGTTATCACAGAAACAAAAGAAGTAACAGAGATGTGAATATTACTATGATTTTTTAAAATGCCAATCATACATCTTGAAATTCCCATTTGAAAAAAATGTTTGAAAGAAAATAACCCCTCTAAAGACTCATCACCATAATTATAAATCCTTACCTCGTGTCCCCAAAGGGCCTTCCTCAGTTCAAAATGGAAATAAAACCCTAAAAAAGTCTAAATAGTTCCCTTTTGTGTATTCTTTCCTCCAATAAGAGGGAAGGTTTCTGAGCACTTTTGAGACCTTCTGCGAATTATGGTTGGGATTGAGAGCAGTCCCTCAGTGGGAAGGAGATGTGTAAGGTTTTTCTGTCTTTCTGCTTAAGGAACATCCTTCCTGTGTCCTCTGAGTTCTTGTCTGCTCTATGAACATCCTCTGTCGTTGGCTACATTGCCCTGCACAGCAGATTGTTCATCTCCATGCAAAAGAGAATGAGTTGGAGCAACAAATACATTTTTCTTGAGAAGATAAGCAGACTCCCTCACACCACTGTGGGGTAAATTACAAACTAGGCCTAAATACAGTGACTTAATAAAATGAAACCTACCTCCACGACCAAAATTGCCGAGATCATTTGGTCCACTAGTGCTGTTGTTTACTGGCAGACTTGTGGCAGGCCAAGAGTCTGCAAGCCAAGGATAACTGGGGTCGCTTGCATTCAACAGACCTGGTCGACTGAAGCAGAATAAGAAAAAAAAGGTATACATATATATATATATTTACAAAATTGAAATATCTGTGAGAGAACTAGTGATTGAAGAGACCATATCTCTGTTCTCCTAACACCGTAGGTAAGAAACAGTTTAGGAGACTTTAATTTATTTCAAATTAAAATTGTGTAGTCTTTGATGATTTAAAGACCTTGAGCAGTTAATTAAGGATATATACAAATCAACTCTGTCAGTAGAAGTGGGACTAGGCATTTGTCGTGATTCTGCCAGAATCCAAATGAACTCCGTTGTCTGTGTGAAAGAAGGGTTAGGCAGCACCACCGTGGGATCCTGCACCAGGGCTGCATGATAAATTACACCTCAAGGGAGCCATCACTCAAACTGATTGCTCCATATCAGCCATTTCCAGGACTTTGGGCTACTATTTCTTCCCTCCCTTGCATCCCAAATGCATGTCTGTCATCTACAAGCTGGTAACTCTTTCTTTGAACACTCTTGGATGGTTTGGAGGCAAACAGGTTTGAGTAGGATTAATGGAAAGTCCACAGCTATCTTTATCTGCCACTACTGCACGGCTTTTATATCCCTCTAATTCCCAGCTTTGAGAGCAGTATTAAACAGCGAGTATGTTGAAAGAGAAGGTACACTTGGGCCATAAGGCACTGTGCTTCTCTCACCCTAGGATAAACAGCCAGAAATTCTGCAAGGTCAGTGGATTGTTTGTATTCGTATTTCACAGGGAAAACAAATAATTTCCTGCAGACGCCCCCTTCCTCCAAATGAAAGAGAGAGAAACATCCACAGTTCTGCAGCTCTTTAGGTTATTAATGCACTCATGAAGTTGGAGCAACATCTCCGATCATTGCACGTTATAGACCCCTGCCTGGTACAAACCCTAAGAGAAACATTGGTTTCTATGGAAACGGCAATAAGAAGACCCAGCCGCTTTCTTGCCACATCTACTCGCTCTCATTAGGCCTAATCTCTTTTTGCTAAAATATTGATTAAACGGGAGATTGGAAGTTATTACCAGGGCCTAATTACAATCTCCATATTGGCAAAGGGAAAATAGATGAGGATATATGGGCCCGTTATCAGCTTTTATCAATTTCAATTGAGTAGCCAAAGTTGTGGAATCCAGTCCTATCAATCCACAGCCTATTCATCATCCATGAATCATTTATTTCGTGATCGATTAAGTGTAATTGTTCACTCACAGCAATTTAGGGGGAGCCAATAAGGAGTCTTAAACAACAGCAACTTCATTTGCTAATGTCTAATTAATGCAATAAACATCCCAGTAACAAATGAACACATTCTTTGTGATATTTACTACTCATTTCTTCCAGGGCATCTGGGAGATATGAAACATCTGGGCTTGATTCTTCCAAAGTGCATAACAGATAGGTCGTTAAACCTTGCGGTAAGCTACTTAACTTCTCCTTTGTCAATCTTCCAAATAATCAGTTATTACACAAGTGCAACACCTATAGCATTTTTCAGACCCCTAATTTTAAAAATAAACAGGATGGAAAGACCTTTGTATAAAGAAACATACCTTCCATTGCTCATTAGTCCTCCATCTCCTCTTTGGAAAGTGACTATGTTTTGGTTGAAAAAACAAAACGAACGAACATACACACACGCACACACATATAAGACAAGGAAAAATCAATTAGTAGTAGTTAAAAGAAACAATTCAAACTGCTCAGTGTCTGACATCGGAGGCCTTCTTGGCATCATCACATAATAAAGTACAGAAAATATAAGAATAGGATCAAACAGGTTAGGGTTACAATTTGGTTAGGATTTCACTGCAGCTTATTGACTAACGTCAATTTGCTCTGTAGCTTGCAAGGCAAACCAGCTGCCCAGGTAAAAGGCCTGAATTTACCACAGGCCCCTTCATATGACTTTGTGTTGAGAGACTGCACCATGTGATGAAATTGTTTTCTTGGCATGCTTTTGCTTCAGTACATAATGACATTGCACCAGTGAGTTAATAACATCATGTTGTAATACAGTAATATAATGTCACCACACAAATATGCCATTTCCCAGGACAAATACAAAGAGGCAGCAGGTCCATTAGAGCAGAAGGGGGGGAAAAAAGCATAAAGCTGCACTGCTTCCATTAAAAGTCCAGTATAAGAACCAGTATCCACACAGAAATGCACACACGTCAGTATCACTGGGAAGAAAAATTCTTTCCACTCTTGTCATGAGGGATGCCAAGGATATGTTCAGAAGGAGACAATTGTTTTTATGGCTCCATTCATGGATGTTTGACAAAAAACAGCCTATTCCTTATCTATCTTATTAACGGGATTACATTTCAGGGCGATATAGGTAAACCCACATTACTGGTGAGATGCTAATTGACAACATTTGATGGTCCGTTTTGAAGCACGGGCAAATCTTTTGAATCAAGGCCAACAAACTACTCTGGTTCTCAGTGGCAATATCCCATTATTTATTGTCAGGCATAGATAAGACAGACTATTAAATTACATCAATGTTCTGGACACCTGCCTCCTTACAGGCCCCCAACAAGATGAGCGTTCGTATTTCAGAAAGGAAAGGAAGAGTCTGTGGCCAGTTTAATTTCAGATAGACCTTGATTTGGAAATACTATTTACCTTTGCAAGACAGACATTCCCACCATTAAATTATAGCTGCCAGAGTATTTGCAAGATTTTTGAAATATTAGTCCAAAATGACACTAATTCAAGAGTAGACTTTCTATTATACACCATTTTAATCAAAGTTACTACACCCAATAGAAATGCTGTGATCATTAAAAAAATTAGCAATGACATAAATCCACTGGGAAAATATTTCTGATACTGTCTAGAATCATTGTCACTTTATTAACTCCTAGGATAATTTCACAGTCTACATTCAGCAAAGGGAGCAAAACTGGCCCCTCTGGAAGCATGCTTGGATACAGTGATTAATTATCCTTCACTGAAGAGCAGACTAATATCAATATCAGAAAATCACTGCAGTCATATGTCACATCAAAATGGTTAATAGCTGAATTTTGAAAGGATGTAATCAAACCAATTAATGAAAAGAAAATCAAAATGTGAGTATGGGAAGTATTAAATAAAAGTCTGCTTTGAAAAACTAGACATGGTAAAACATTGCAGCTAATTAATTTTAGAGTCGATGCTACTTTCATTCATGTTGTTTCTAACAGGCTGTCAAATGACTGTACCACTCACTGCTTAAAAGTGAATAATCTGTGGATATCATGTGTGAATATGTAAAGAGGTGCATACTGCCTGGCTGTGTTTTAACGTATGTTGGTCAAAAGTACATTAGATTATATTTCCTTCTCCTCCTCCTCCTCTTCAACTGTAATACTCCATTTTTCCAATTTATTGCATTTGTCAATGTGACAAGAAATAAGAAAAAATGAGAAACAAAGATGGATTTGGTAGTAATCCTTGTAAATAAAATTTACAGATTTAAGGGAATTCCACTAAAACATATTTTCTGAAAACTTCTAGGGATTAATGTTCCTGTTTAGACTATCATCTACCAGCAATACTTGTAAAGTTATATTGTCTCCACTTTTATAGCACATAGAAGTGTATGAGATTTTAACTGTTCGTGACATATCGGAAAAAAAATAAAAATCAATACTTGCGGTCTTCAAAATATTTATATCCCTTGTGTACAGCAAAGCTAAAATGAGGGAGTGAGTAGCAGATTGCAGCAATGTTTGCCAGACACATTTTATTTTCCGTGTAGTGAGGTATGGAGAAAACTCCAAGGTATTCTGTGAGAAACATATCAAGAAGACATGACATTGAAAGTTCTTCTCTAGAGCCATAATTGCTGCAGACTGGCTGTGGTATATGAGCTTGTTACAAGAGACAAGTTATCACAGCATTTACTCTTTTTTCTTCTGTCTGTGTATCCTGGTGGTAGTAACTGTTTCCTGTTTTTTTTTCTACATTAAATAATCTTACATGCTCCCAATATAAACACTGTTTTTGGAAGAAAGGTTTGGCTTAGTTCATTAAAAAAAAAGAATTTGCCTTGCAGTGACATTGTTTTTCCTGGGGAAGGCTGTGCCTGGCTTATTTGATGTCTATGGAACCAGGAAGGAATACAGGTTCTTTCATTTACACTCTGCCTTGTATACCAATGCACAGATGGCTATAATCTTCATGAGAAAATAAACAAGAAAGTATTTTGGATATTATCCTTGGTGGAAAAAGATCCAGAATATGAACTAAGCTAGCCAAAATTTCTCTTGAAGTTTGGACATGTCACCAGGATGTTACAGAAAAAAAATCATATTCCTGATGCCATCCATAACTGGGTTACCTGAGGCAGGATAGAGAAGGTGCCTTTCTTTTAGCATCAATATTGTGAAAGGGAAGACAGCTAACAACAGAAGATATGGTCAGGCTGCCAACACATGCACTATGTTTATCATTCCTGCCGTGCGTTTTGTCAGCATCTTTGCCTACAGTTTGATTTCTGCAATTACAAAACAAGTCTAAACGCCTGAATAGGAGCATACTTAATGCAATGCAGGCTTGTAGATGTCACTGTAAAAATAAAACACCCAGACAGCTGGCTTTATTCATCCTGTCTCCACTTCAAAAAGAAGCAGAGCAATTTTAAGGGGCAATGTAAGAGGAGGAAGGGAAGGACGTCCCTATCACTGACCCACCCATCTCCCTTGCTTTTTATCACTGAGGAAGCAAAAAAAGCTCTTTCAGCACTCTTTGCATCTGATATATGTTCTTAGAAAGGCTGAAGACCTGCAGGGATGAGATTGGTTTTCAAAAGAAGATGAAAAAAGAACCTCTGCATAGAGATATTTTGAAGGAATCCCCACCAGCTTACACTTCAAGGACGGTAAAAATGCAGAAATATAATCCAAAGTGCATTTTAAATGCATAAATATTTGAGGAAATTATATTGTATGTATTTGTATGAAGAACAGCATATGTTAAGGAGCTTTTCACATGCTTTTTATTAAATATATAAGGAGGCACCCAAGCCATTTACTAATATTATCTGACAAGGTTAAACTTAATCTTCATGCCTGCTAGAATTGGAAAAATAAGAATGTATAGTAAGTTGACATTCTGAGGCGCCTCTCCTTTAGAAAGCTTTAGAAAGCTTTAGAAAGCTTTCTGTGTGCCTATCTCTAGTAGGCCACATTTTCCTACCGCAAATGAAAACTTTAATGTTGCAAGCCTAGACTCATTCCTTTTTCTGATAAGCTGTTCCTCAAATATGAATGTAGATTAATCCTCTTTTAATAAGCATTAACTCAGAACAGATAATCAGCATATAAAAATTCCATCAAATCTTCTGCCTACTTTTGGATGATTCTGTCAAATAATTTATCCTCATTTAACAGTTTCAAGAGTTGCACACAAAATGTGTAGCATTCCATAATTCTCTATCTATTTTTAATTTGGTTTTGTTTACTCAGTTTCACAAAATCCTTTATCCCAATGAGCACTAGTCACTAAATAAGTTTACCTACTCATAAGTGAAAATACATATTGACTTTCTTTGCATGACTGATGGCCTAAACACTTGAAAACACCTGAGTGTTCAAGTGAGTGGGTACTGGCACAACAATTAATTTGAGGGCACAGGAAAGACAAGCAGATAAAAGAAATTTCTCTTATTTCTACAAATAGACTCCATGCCTTTGCTGTATAAGTCCTTATACCAAATTGTGAAAAGAGAATTGCAACTTCCAGTGCAAAATAAACAACTTTTTTCCCATCTGTCTTTTTTTATATCACGTAGAAATCTCGTGTGTCTTTAGATACAGGCAATCTGTGTAAAAGATAACCATAAAAATCCAGAAACAACAAGGGACCAGTACTTTAGCTTTTACAGAAACTCACAAAATTATGACCAATGCATCCTTTACATCACAGAACAGATGACTGAAAAGGGATAAGATTTGTATTTTGTGTCTCTGTGCCAGATTTTGGTTTTGCCAATAGTATGCGTGGTCCCAAAAACATATACTTCTTGTATAGCTGCAGATGATGACACTACTTACCAGCAGTAATCTAACAAATATAGTCAAAAATCATATGTTTTGTAGTACTGATATTAGCTAGAATCAATGCTTGGTGAGTCATGATGGGGGAAAAGGGAAGGGGAGAGATAGTGATGTACTGAATTGTAGCTCAGTAACTAGTAGAGTAATTTCAAATGAAAATAGGCAAAAGATTTAGCTACTATTTTCATTGTTGCTTTACCTGTGACCATCTGAGGAATCAATCAGTGCTTTTGAAAATACCCACAAAGACAGAAATCTTAATGAATTTAATTCAGTTATTTAACAATTATTCTTCTCTGGCACAAATCTTTACCAATTGCATGACATTTGCTCTTTACCCTTCTCCTACACAGAGTGTAACAGTGGTTTAGTCACACAGCAGAAATTATACCCCCAAGGAGCCTAATAACAGAATACAAATAACAAAGTCCCAGTGAATGGCCCATAATCTGAAAATGACCCAAGAGAACATTTTTAGCAAGTAATTATGTAACTGCAGAATCTAAACTTTAAACAACTGGTTTTAGTGTTTTAAGTTCTACACATATGCCAATACCACTAAAACCAAACCAAAATAAAAACTTTTACATCAGAAATAACTGAAAAAAATAGGTTTTTGTTTTATGTCTGAAATAGAGTAAGTGTATCAATGTTCCAATAATGCACTTAATTCTCTGTATTACACAGCCAAATCTGCATGTCCTGCAACTTTCTGAATTTAAAGAAGAAGACTTGAACAAAAAGCGTGCACCTCGTAAAATCACTGTATTTGGATAAATTCATTATGGTAAAACTTTATTGACAGCTATCTCTGATTCAATTCTGAAAGCTACATAACACTGTCTAAATATTTAGATCTGAAACCAAATTCTTTATGAATCATAACTTTGAAGGGAACAACTCAGTTGTGAGTGTCATCAAACCTCCACAAAAATAGACATGTTTGTCTAAGTGATATTACCAATAGTAAATTCAAATATTAGAGAACTAATGATGTTTTTAGGGAACTCTAGGTATAAACATAAAACCCACAAACTATGTTCTTTCATAAGAACAACATTTTTTTAAAAAAATTAATGATTTTTTTTTTATTTTGATTTGAATACTGGATGACTTATGTTCTCAGTGCCTCCAGAAATAATTATGGGACAGGAAGCAGAACTATGTGCTATTAGAGTTCCAGAAAGTCCATGAAATGTCAAAACTATTTTTATAAATGCAAATTTTTGTGAATGCCTTTGACACAAGCTGACAATGTGCACTCATAGCCCAGAAAGCCAATGGTATCCTGGGCTGTATCCAAAGAATTGTGGCCCGCAGACCAAGGGAGGTGATTCTAGACCTCTACTCTGCTCTGGTGAGACTTCACCTGGAGTACTCCAGAGCCTTCAGCTCAGGAAAGACATGGACCTGTTGGAGCAGGTTCAGAGGAAGGCCACTGAAATGATCAGAGGGCTTGACTACCTCTCCTGTGTGGACCATCTGAGAGATCTGGAATTGTGCAATCTGGGGAAGAGAAGGCTCCAGGAAGAACTTACTGTTGCCTTTCAGTACTTAAAAGGGACTTAGAGGAAAGATGTGGACAGACTTTTTAGTAGGACCTGTTGTGATAGGACAAGGGGTAATAGTTTTATACTAAAAGAGGGTAGATTTAGACTAGATATAAGGAAGAAATTTTTTACAAGGAGGGTGGTGAAACATTGGAACATGTTGCCCAAGAGGTGGCAGATGCTCTGTCCCTTGAAACATTCAAGGTCGGGTTGGGTGGGGCTCTGAGCAACCTGGGCTAGTTGAAGATGTTTCTGTCCATTGCAGGGGAGGTTAGACTAGGTGACCTTTAAAGGTCCCTTCCAACCCAAACTATTCTATGATTCTGTACCCTAGTCGCCCAGCACATGTGGATCAACTGCACTGAATCATGCACAGTCACTGGCTCCGGCACAACCCTGTCATGCCAATGTATGCTACAAAGACAATGGAGAAGATTCATCACAGTTACAGACAGGTGACAGTGGCATAATTGTAGGAATAAAATGCAAAGATGCATTATTTCCTTTTGGAAAAAGATCCTATGTTTTGTCTCAAAGAAAAGCAAGTAAAGCGTTTAGGGTAGGATGCGCTGTGCCACATCTTACACTAACTTGAACAAACCTGCCCAGAAGCCAGATGAACAATTCCCGAGCCCCCAGAGCTTCTCTCTCACAATGTTACAAGGCCCTAAGGCAGACATCACCACCTTCAGTCATCTGCCCTTTCCTCCTAAGCTAAACACTTTTGTGGTTTAACCTCAGCTAGCAACTAGGACTACTCAGCTATTTACTCACTCCCCACCCCACCAGGTGGCATAGGGAGAAGAGGGAGAAAAAAGGAAAAAAATCCTCATAGGTTGAGATAAAGACAGTTTAATAGAACAGTAACAGAAGAAAAAATATTATATTCTTATTAATAATAATAATAATAATAGTAATAATAATAATAATAATAATAATAATAATAATAATAATAATGGCAAAAGCATATACAAAATGAATGATGCAATACAATTGCTCATCACCCAGTGATTGATTGTGAGCAGTGATTCACGGATTCCTGCTCCCCCAGCCAACCCCCATTTATATACTGAGAATGACATATATAGTATGGAATATGCCTTTGACCAGCTTGTCCTGTCTAATCTCCCTTGCAGCTTCTATGGGAAACTGAAAAAGTCCTTGACTTAATATGAACTTTACTTAGCAGCAATTAAAACAATGTTTTATCAACATTATTCTCTTTCTAAATCCAAAACACAGCAGCTATTAGGAAGAAAATTAACTCTATCCCAGCTGAAACTAATACTCAAGCTGTGGCTGAAGCTAAGCAAGAGCAAAAAAGCAGCTAGCTAAGCATGAGGACCTGCTCAGCAGTGCAGTAGGAATGCTGGCCTTTGTCAGATAGATGGCAGAGTGGACAGAAGAACTTTGGTAAGTGCAGCTTTTTTTTACATGCAAAAAACTTAATAGACTTCCATTGGAAAAAGCCTTATCAGCCTTTTACACTGTAACACTGAGGTATAATTACTTTTGAGTTTTTGAATCTTGAGCTTATGTATGACAGCAGAAGCTAATTATTCGTATTAATTATTAATACTAATTGTATACTCTATCTTTCATGACTATCCGTATTTTGACCAAGCTGTTTGCAACATGCTGTTTCAGCCACATTTTGTTTATTCTTCACATATCTTTAATCATGCTTAATGGTCTACCGTGTGCTATGTTTATTAAAGATACGAAAACTAGGATATCATCTTTGAATTGGGTAGGCAGAAAAAAAGCAAATGCTTCCATTTAAAAAAAACACTGTAAAAGCAATGTGTGCATAGCTTAATCATTAGATTGCTCGAAGATCTGAACACCTCACAGTAAGACCAACATATATGCAACTAACAGCTAAAGCAGATTAAATTTCTGTTTCTCCGGTTGCATCTTAAAAAAGGTTCAAGATGCTTTTTTGAGCTTTAAAATAAAAATTCAATTGTACACAACTAATGCTAGTTTATGTTAAGCTAGTTCAAACATTTTGTCCTGCAAATTACTTTCAAAACTGCATTATTTTGACGAGTTACATGAGAAAGTAGTATGCAGAATTATAGTGACAGAGACATTAATGTGGTGGATTTTATGTTATCCTGGAATCACTAGAAGAATTAATGCTATATTTTTATCACAGATAGGCAGCAGAAGTATTTCTCCTTGTATCTGGTTTTAATTCTGCCATATCTCACATGTTCACAAACACTTAGATAGCTAATGTTTGCAATGATGTGTTGGTGGGGTAAGAGACAGACTAATGGACAGTACCTGCAGGGGTGAAGGTGAAGGACTGAACTGCAAAACAAGAAAGCAAACACATTGTGAGTTACACACCCTGATAACAAGTCTTAATTGCAGGGCACGAGTTTTTTCTGGAATTTACTCAATTGTGGTTGAATAGCATAAGCAGGACATAACAGTTGAGCTTAAAGCACTGACCAGCCAGCAGCCAATGAGATATGATGGTTGGAAAGGTGAGCAGTGAATTTTGACAGTCACATTTGAAGACTTTCTATGTGGACATGCTGTTCTCCAAATTGTAAACATTAGGATGAATTCTGAAGGATGATCTGTTGTGAACTTTCTTTGCCGAAAGCTTACATTATTTTGGAATTCTGATGATGGGAATTCTGTGTCATGATGCAATGACACACACTTAGATGCAGCAAACAACATGAGAAGGAATGAGTTGAAGGAAACACACTGTTTATAATTAGTATTATAATTATTTACAGCTTTGCATTTTAAGGTATAAAAGACTTCCCTCTCAATCTCACACCCGCAACATGCCAACTCACATACATAATAATTCTGCTTTAATAAAAAAGACAAGTCTTAGCCTGTGTCCAAATTTTATGTATAGGATTCTTTCCTACGAGGAATAACAGCACAGCTGTCTCTTAACATAAAATATCATGGGGTCTAGACTGATACTTCATATAAACATATGTGTAGGTGTGTGTGATACATATATTAGTTTCTCAATCAATGCCATTCCGCCTCTCAGAGAGTACAAGTCATTGCTATTAAAGGAAAGAAAAAAACCAACATAAATCATAACCTACAAATGATACAGGCCATGTGGTGATACAAAGTGAGGTTCCATGGAAGCTGAGTCAGTGCAAGAGCCAATGAAAGGGTTTCTCCTCCCCCTGCTTCCACTGTTCATCTGATTGCTTCTTGGGCTGCCCTGTTTCAGTAAGCCAGTGAAAACTAATCCAGCCAGCAGGATTGAAAATCAACATAGAATAATTTCCTTATGGCTTACTGAGCCCAGTCTGGACATTGAGGAGTCTGATAATGGCTAACACCAAGATGAGGAGGCATATGACTACTTGGCTGTGAGCAGGAAATGAATGCAGGGCTTTGGCTAGTTTTTAGAGATGCTCACCCACTTAGGGAACCTGTGTCCTTGGGTTCACACATGATAACTTGTAAATAGAAGAGTACTAGTGTAACTTTAGTATGATGTAATGTCAATATTAAATACGTTGTGTTCTCAACTGTGCAAATCTTGCTCAAAAAGGAAATACTGTCTTTTTTTTTTTTTTTTTTTAATGTTAATAAGTGCTCTAAGGCAACCTACCCCATTTTTTGAAGAAGAGCTTTTTTAAAATTAGGCTCTGGAGTGACCCATTTTATGATAATTCACCTGACTTCCTAAAAAACCAGAAGAATCTGGAAGCACAGAATAATATACAAAACAAAAAGGTTGTGGGAGGAAGAAAGTATCTCCATTTGGCAAATATATTTATTTTTTTAAATGTAGTTTTCAAAAACTAATTTATAACTGGAGAACACATTTGGTGAAAAACATTTCATGCTGTGAAGGTATTCCAAGGTGTTCTACCCTTAATACAAAACTTTTTGTGGTTTATGCCATAGGTAAATTTTGACTACACATCCCTACCTAATACTATTTTCCTCCAGCTATAGGTATGGAGTCACTGATTAAGTACCTCCGTTCACTTCCCACGTACATGGCTTCAAAAACATGCAGATGCATGGGAATGAAAAAGGAGAAGACTAAACACTCTTTCTAATCATCCTTGTAAGGGTCTAGTCTAATTCACATTTTAGTACACAAACTGGGCTTTAATGCTAACAGAGTGCCTTCCAAGCAAGGAACAAGAGGTACAATTAATTCTCTTTGTACTTTTTTATGCTAGATGTGCTGGAGATGTAAAAATAAAGACTGCCTTATGATAATGATGAAATGTGGTATCGAGCAATGCATTTAAAGCTTCTCATACATCAGCATTTTCATGGCATACATTTAAAACAAGCATCCAAAATTCACCCAGGCCACCTTGGCTGTAACTTCCACAAATATTCTAAGTAGGTTTAACAGCACCTGGTTTCTCATGACAGAACCTGATGAGATAGTAATAAATAATTACTGTTCTTACCAGCATAATTGCTGAGCCCCTTCCTCTTCTTTCTGCGCCAGTACAGCCAGATGCTGAAACCCATCAGAATTACCCAACATGCACCACCGATGCCAGCTATAAAGGCAGGCTGTTTGACAACATCAGTGATTTGCTCAGTTATGCTGTTGTTATTTTCAGTGATGACAACTTCGTTACGACCTCCTGCATGCAAGAAATTCCAGAGAATGTTGTTATTATGGATTCTCTAATAAAAACAGCAACCAAGTACCACAAATGAAAATCAAACAAAACAGTAATGCATCTCAAAAGAATGAACCACAGTAGGAGAGTGTTAATGAGTACCAATGCACACCTGAAAACTAATGTTTCTAGAAAGTAAATCCATAATCCATTGTGATTTTGCAAACATATTTGGAAAGATAGCTCTATAACACTCTCCCAAATAATCTAAGAGATGAGAGTCCACAGCCTTTTCTTTTTAACAATATACATGTTTGTTGGGTTTTTTTTTACGTAATTATAGAGAGAATACAATGACGAGAAAATCAATCATAGAAAACCAATTAAAAAAAATTAAAAAAAATCAAGCAATCAAGAAATAGCTTTTTCCAAACAAGAATTCAAATACAAAATATGTTACAATATCAAATGCCAGTTTCTTTTCTCAGTAGCAGCATTCCAAAATTCCTTACTTAACCATTTGTTCTTGTGCCATGCTAGAGTTTCCAGATTTAAAATAAAAAATAATAAATATATATTTCCAACTGGGGCAAAGATGCATTTTTCCAGCAATTATTTCATGGAGAAAACAATCCATGCAAATCCTAAGTGCACCAGCTTTGACACAAAGTAGAAAATCATACATTTAACTGTAAATTCTAAACAACCACAGCAACAGAAGCTATTTTTTTCACACAGAATAGAAATAGAATGAAAGAATCCTAATATCAACCTGTAAGAAATAATTATGATGTGGAATACCCATTAAAGTGACATGCATAAAGCAATATTGTATAGGATCTTGAATAGGATATGTTAGATGAGAAAACTGTCCATTTCAGTAGATGCTCTCATTATTTTTTTCTCCATCTTTCTCTAAAAGAGAACTTTTCTAAAAGGAAAAGCTTGGAGTCTGGCTTGAAAGCAAATTATCATAAAAATGTGAATAGAAATTCAGGAAATGCTAAAGCATATTGTTCTAGGGCCAGCACTTTTCTGCTTCAAACCCTCCATTGTCAAAAATGGTTAGTTTTAAAATTAGGAAAAGCAGAACATATTTTTCTGCAAAAAATATGTATATTGATTATATATTCACTTGATATAAACTGCCCACATCTACAGTTTTAAAATTGGTGAAAGAATTATCCATCATTTCCGGTAAAAACATTTATATAACTCAGTCCTTGAAATGTTTATGCAGTATTACCAGATGCCTGTATGCATGCTGCAGGGATCCAAGAGCAGCTACTCTACTGAGACAAAACAAGATGCAAATAATACGATTCTCAATTATGAGAGTCTACTGCACACACATAAATGTAGAGAATATGGTAAAAACACTGACATGGTCACTCAGAGGAAATTATTGTAAGTATTGTAGCATTATGTCTTGCTGTGAAAATGTACATATTCCTCTTCTAAAATTCAGCAACAGTTAAATGTACCGCTCACTTCTTTCAACAGTGTCAGGACACTTGCTTCAGCCTAAAGCAAATAAACAAACTGTTTGCTTAAGCAGATGCGAGAAGTCTGACACTTCCAGTTTTATTTCCACACACACCTCTTTGCAGGAGACTCAGAGTTTACACCAGCCAAGTTGTGGATAAGTATCCCTCCGGGAGGGCTGGCTGAATTGAGGGCACCTTCCCCGCCCAGGCTGCCACCCTGCCGCAGGGGCCAGCCCTGCCTGAGCCAAGACACAGCTTCAGCCCCTAAGTTGTGTTCAGGACTGGACCGAGGTGCTCAGGAAGAAATGTGATGCACTGCATTACATTGCTATCATTCTGTTAATGATCTCAGTGATTTTATTAAGCTTTCTCTCTTTCGGCACCCTGTCAATATTTAGTAATGATGACTGCCTGCTTTTGCAAACAGACTGCTGAAACCGTGCTAGAGCTTGGCTTCCTTTCAGTAGTACTGTGCAAGAAACTAACCTGGCTTCCCACACACCAAATAGGTCCCACAGAAGGGTGCTGGCAGACTATACCAGCCGATGTATACAAAGGCAGAACACCAGTACTGGTGCCATGTACCAGTCTATATTGGCCATGCTGGTAAGCTTCACTAGCATCAGGGCCTGGTGGCTGCATCCTATTTTGTCTTGCTGCTGCCAAAGGCCTGATGGTTTCCAGTTCTGATGCAGTAAACGAGAATACAACTCAGTGAGCACCCATGACAAGAAAAGAAGGGAGATGGTGACTCCATTGGATTTTCCCCTTTTTTTCTGCCCATGAAACCAATCCATAGATGCACCCCAGTGCTGAAAGAGGAAGTGCTGAGTCTAAAACTAATAGAAAGAGGCGTTCTCCGGCATGCCCTTCCAGGCACACAATTGATTTGCTACTAGAAATCAGCATGGGAGCTGGTGTTGCTCTAATTGTCATTAACTTTCAGTTAATTTCTGTGCCCTTTGGAGGAGAGGTAAAAGCAGCAGGATGGTGAGGAAACAGGTAAGGTCAGCACTGCTTCTGGAGCAGCTGTGCTGCAAAAGAGAAGAACAGGCAGGGAAGCACTTCAGAGACATTAGCTTCAGGAGCAGACACTCCTGGACTCGAGAAAAGAACACCTGCTTCCTACTAAAGCCTCCAAAAAGTCTGAAGATTTGTTTTCTTCTGTCAGCTCAGAAACCAGTCTTTTGAGAATGGAGGACATAAGAGCTAACTGCAGAGAGCCTGGGGATAGCTTTCAGTGGACTTTACGCTCTGCCTCTCTTCTAGGGAAGGTGCAATCTGTCTATAAATTACCTACTAAAGTTCACTGTCTGGCTGTTTGCTCTTACTCCTCAGTGTCTAGCAAATGCAATAGCCAAAGTAATAATTCATTTACACTTCAAAATAATGTATGTTTTGTGAATTCGATGAATAAAACAATAAATGGATACAGATGAATGTTACTCAATGATGTTTGATGAAATTAATATTATCATTGGGGGTTGGGGAAATAAACAGCATGCATTTTTTATTTCTTTATATAATATTTAAGCAGAAGTAATAAATATATCATCCAAGGTACCAGTGTACTATTTCATATACTGCAGGTGTTTCTGTAACAATGCTGTCAGTTCAGCTAATTAGAACATAGACAAGGGAAGTGTGCGACCTGTAACGCTCCATTGTTCCTGAAGACAAAAACATAATGAAATATAATGTCTTCCTCCCATTGGAGAGTAATGAAGAACAAAACTAATTTGTCCGACCAAAAATTAATTAGACACATCAGATTCGATTGCACCTATTACTGTGAAAGTTTGCAGCTGTTCCTCATATTATTATGCCAATGATGGAATGTAAGAGTGAACAGGCTAACTGATGAAGAGAAATAATAGTTATACTATGAACCAACATTGTCATTATCTCCAAATTTATTTCTTGTTTTCCAAGTGAAAATTTTTAGCATATCAAAAATGATCATAAAAATTTTATTGTTGATTCTCTTTGAGTCTTCCATAAAATTTTTCAGTGTTCTGCTTAACTTATTGGGACAGAATTCCTGTAACAATGACACAATTTTTAACTAAAGAAATTATGTGCTTTCTGCTGGTCCGTATTTTTCTGGGTTTACTTTCTGGATTGTCACAGGTCTGTTATCTAGAATTGGTCTGGGAATTCAGTAGTTGATTATCCACCATGAGAGTGATTTTTCAGAAAAAAAAAAAAAATTCTTTGAAAGACATAACCTATATTTAAGAATAACACTTTCCTTCTTTTTTATACACTGGACTCTGCATTTCATGATGATTCAAGTTGTACTGTTCAACAACATAGCTTAACTCTTCTGCATCACTGACCTGCTCTCTCTGTAATTCAGCATTTCTGTTCATTCTGTTTGCAAGCTATTAAATAGTATAGCTAAGGACCAGGTCATATAGGAATCCATTATAATACAATCATTCAATAATATTTCTCCATTCATGATGGTGTTTTGATGTTTGTTCATTAGCTCATTTTTAATCCATGTACTTATTTCTTTTTAGATTTACCTAAAAATTTAATTTTCTTATTTTTTTGTTCTTGTTTCTTGGTCAAACATCAAGTGATACCAACTCAGATTTTCCAGAAATGGTATCACTTAAACATTGTTACCTTTATCAAGCAAATTTATAGTCAGAGAAATAACTGCCAGCAATTGGTAAGTAATACAAAAATGGGACCTAAATTAAAAAGAGATACAGACCATACAAGCAATAACCACATTCAGCTTTGGGCTCCCAAAAGGGAAAACAGAAATGAGAACAGAAACACAAACCCAACAGAAAAGACTGTCCTCTACTATTCCTGCAAAGGACTCAAATTTGCAAAAATGCCATCAGACAGACTTGTTGAAGCAGATATTCTGGGATCATTTAAGGAACAAATAAATATCACTGTAAGTTTAAGAATGCAAATTAAGTCTCCATATGCCAAATAGTTTTTCTTTCATACTGTATTTGCATCCTAACATTCTTTTCCTCCTTCATGCAACAACACAGATCTCTCAATATTTAATTCTTGATTACACTAGTCATTTTTTTTGTATGGAAAACATCAGGACAAAGGACTGTACCCAGAAGCTGAGCAATCTAGAATTTACCCAGCAAAGCACTTGGGTGTAAGTTTCACACACAGCACCTTAAATGACTCAAAGCTACTCACTTGCTTAAAATGCAACACACTTAAATGTTTTTCTGGAACAAGCCCAGTGCGTTTAGTGCCTGGGCCTTAGAGCCTAGACAGACTCCTTAGTGAAATAAGAAGAGGTCCTGCTCAAAGCGAATGCAGTGACAAACTACTCTCACAGTGTCAGTCATTTACACAGGGGTCCAAAATTCAGGCCTGTTAGACGTCATGTTTCTTACACATTCAAAAATCAATTTCTCGCTTTCAGTTGTAGAATACTTTTCTTCACTCTTTTTCTTTGGTGTTTCTGTGGCTGCCTTTTTCTAAAACTACTGCCACTTTCCCCTCTGGACTAATATTTCTGTCTCCAGTGACAATATATTCAAAGTTGATGTACCCCAATTTCTGTTTTGATGCCTAAGGAACCTGATCACTAAACATTTAAGCAATGCTTCGGGGACAACCTTTTCTAAAGGTCTCCACATAACAAAACAGTAGTCCATGTTTGGGACATTGTGTTGACAAGATTTTCTACAAAGAAACTGTTTAATAACTAAGAAAAGCCCATTTAAGTAATAACTAAATCATGTCATACAGATAAAAGCAATAAAATTCCTGTATTATAGACTCAAAAGAGATACTGCTCTGCACATCTCAATTCAGTTTTGCTAAATATGGTTGCTTCTCCTATTCTTACTTTTCCCATATTGTTCCTGCCTTTATAATTTACACTTGAGAAGAATTTCAGAAGAAACAGAATCTATGTTTCCCTCAGGTCAGGAAATTAATTCAGCATGGAAATCACTAATAAGAAACAGTCATCTCAAAGGCAGGGATGACAATATTGCCTTTGCTCCATTAGGACCAGAGGCCACTTTTCTTTGACAAAGGAAGCTTGTTTGCTTGGGACACCTGAGAAACACCGACTTCAAATGTGCAGAAAACCAACTGTAAATAGTGCCTTAGGCACCAACAGTATGAGTAAAGCAATATCACAGTCATCTGAATAGGAGGAAAAGGGATCTCGAGCTGTTAGTTCCATAAATCCGTCAACCTGCAGAAGTGGTAAATTCATTTTTAAAAAAATATTAAATCAGTTTCACTAGATTATCTGCATTTTCTCATATGTCTCGGGAACATACTTCCCTTCATTGGCTGTGAGAACTCCACACAAAGAGAAAACACAACGTCAGCAGGCAGTGGGACGTTAAAAGCTAACTAGCTCTATTCAAATCTCGTCTTTTGCTCCACGGATTTTTATGCTTCCAGAAGTGATTTATGAAAGCATCTCTGAAAGCCAAAGCAGGCAAAACAAAACAACAAAACAGATAATGACTTACCAATTATTATGGGTTGTGGCTCACTTTTTACTCCCACACCTGCACTGGTGCTTGCAGCAACTTCCACACGGTACTGAATACCTGGATATAGGCCACCTATTACTACAGACCGAATGGCTGCATCTACTGTTTTGTTGATATGAAATCGAGTCTCATTACCTAGGCACCAGATCTGGGACAAAAGTTAATGTGTTAAAAATATGAAATTCTTCATACTCACAAACAATCATGCATAGATAGATATGACATATCAAGGTACTGCATGACAATCACTTATTTTGGACTTCTTAACAACGTTACTGTCCAGGAATAGCTAGAATTGGGATGCTTTCCTTTAGTGAATTATTCCAGGTTAGCAAAGGATCAAACCAGCTGCAAAAACTGCTTGTAAATACCTCTCTGGACTCTGGCTCCTCATGCAGTGCAAATTCTGTGGTTGCACTTCTTAGAAGCACAGACCAGAATCATCCAAATGAAAAAGAGGCATTATACATCGTTCAGTAATACGATTACCACCAAACCTTTCTTTAAAAAAAACACACGTTTTTTTCATTCTTAATTTCCCACTGAATAGCAAAAAGACACCAAATAATACAAGCAGATTAAAACACTTCTTAACCTACTAAAGAAAAAATAATTTTGAAAATTCTTTTAACTTCCTTTTACTGCAAAATAGGAATATGTGAAATTTCTAAAATGGAATAAGTACAAGCTAACTTTTTACTGCTGCTTTTGTGATCACTTGCATTGCTCAGGAACCCAGATAGCAGTTCCTGACTCAATTACTCTCTAATTAAACAGAAAAAGCACTCTATAATCTCAATTGGCATTTTGTGATGAAAACAGTCTATGATTTCAGAATTTTATGTCTCTCTTGCATTTTTCCATGGGCTTTTCCCACGAAGATGTAAAACTAAGACCATTTAAGGATTGTCCTTCAGTTAACGTTATCTGCATATACTGCCTCTGTATTATTAAAGAAAGCATTTACTACCACTCAAGAAAATCAATGCATAAAGATATCATATGTATACTACATAACTACAATAGCAGAAGAAAGCACTATTGGTGGAGCCACCATCAGCAATCAACTGATCTGTCTAAGCAACAGTAATGCTTCTTCTACCCTTATTTTTATCCCTGCTCACATTTTATATTTTTTCTGTGGGACACTAAGGAAGATGTGCAGAGCAAGAAACCCCCTTGTTTTCCTAAGCTCAGGTAAACCTTATTTGTAGGCCAGAATGCATTTGGGCAAGAAAGAAAGAAAGCACTGCATTCATTCTTTCACTCTTTGTTGGTTCCCATCTTGGGTTCCAGCAGCTATGAGATGCCCCTAATTAAAAGCATTTAATTCATAAATTAATTTACAGGCACTCTGATGCCTAAGTAGAATCAACAGATCTACATTCAATTTGCTAGAAAATGTACTGTGAAACCTCAGTAGTCATTTTAAACTCAATGAAATATTAGACTCTTTATGCTACATTCGCTGTAGCCAGCTCACTAATCAGACAGCCACCTAATCTAACACAGAAGTGATATAGCAGGTAGTGACTCCAGCTGTTTTTATAATCAGCCTAGAGGGCTGAGCACTCACCTGGAACATGGCTTTTATTAACCATCAGCCCACTTTGTTCCATATCTACATATTTTGTGGTTTAGGAGTGTGCTGTACTTGTTTTCCTATAAGCCCCTGATGGTTAATATTGACTTACACTGGAGTCAGTATCAAGATTAATTAAGCCAAAATGTAATTATTAATTGATATGAAAATTAGATCAATAAAACACTGGGATTAATAAATCTTGATATTGACTAAAAGCAAAAGAAAAGAAGTGCTATGCTAAACATAAATATTGTGAGTATTTACTACATCCCTCTTACCAAGTGATAAGCTGGAAGAGATTGAACCATTAGTTGATTTAAAAGTCAAGGACTTTCTCCCTTCTCAATGCTGTGTTCTCTCAAGATAGAGCAGTGAAAAAAATATATCTTTTTGTGTGAAATAAGCTGTATCCACCCTTTGTGGGACTGTCAAGAAAGATGCCCTGCTCTATTTCAATTTAAAATTTCACACTGGGTATACAAGCCAGCTACAGCAAAGTTATTTAACAAACAATGTGTTCCATGGTTGCAAGCCTGTGTCAATGCTGGACCCTGCCTGATCATCTTCTCTGTAGTCTTCCACCCCAAAACCACACTGCACTTTTTCCATGTTGTAAAAATATACAAAAGTGCAAAAGTGAGCTTGTGGGTAATTATAGACTACAGCAAAATTTAAGACGATACATAAAGAGTGGATACATCAAATCATCATAGCAACAAAGAAGGAGAAAATATAACCAATGCAGGCAACTCTCAAATAAAAACTCTGGATATAGTAGTGGTGTTCAACCTGCTCCTCAGAGCAAAAACCCTAACACTTTAAGTTTGACTCTTGACAGAGACAGTACTTAGAAGAAGTCTTGTATTCTCCCAGAGCCACAGTCCTTGACTTTGACCTTGAAGTGTTAGGATTAGCATTTTTGCAGGGGAAAGAAGAGGTATCTGTCCTGCCAGCTTTTCTGTCAGATTGAAGGCACTCTAAGACAGGGACTTCACCACCTGTCTTGAGAGTGCAGAAGCCCTTAAGAAAAAAAAAAAAAANCAAACAAAAAACCACCAACCCCTTCTTCTTGTTTTGCAGTAGGGAAAAGCAAGAATGAAAAGCATTGTAAACTAGCTGGCAATTACAGCTGTCTTCCAGATCCAGCTCATGGTATTTTTGCTTTTAATATAACAGTAGTACTGCTTGAAAAATAAAAAAAAAATAAAAATTCCATAAGCAGTCAGTCCTCCATATAATTACATGAGTGGCTGTAAACATTGTCAGAACCTAAATCCATACACACACTATTGTTCTGTAATTCAAGCAGGCTGTTTCCTTAAACATACAACCCCCCCATTACACATCTTTTCTACCTTGTACTCCTGGATGACTCCATTTTGGTGATCTGGAGGGGGAGGATCCCAGGAGATGCTGATGCTTGTGCTGTTGTGGCTTCCAACTGTCAGGACAGTAACAGACTGGGGAGGGGCACTAGGAGCTACACCAAGGACAGGAAAAAAAAACAGAAGACAGACATTAAGCCATTTGTAAGAGCATGAATTTTGCTGAAACAGTGTAAGAGGAAGCAGACAGTATAAAAAGTTCATGGTCCCTGCAGACCTAGGTATGCACATTTTGTGAGGCACTGGCAATTTTGAAAAATGTCTTTCTGAAAAGAAGCATAGCACTGAATGACAATGCAGAATTTGTGGCAATGGAGAATCAATACAAATCACTCCTCATTCACTTTTATTTAGCATTTCTTAAACTTGCATTGGAATAATTCTCCTGTTTGCATTTGTTTTCCATAATATGCATGGATAGCTACTGATATATCAACTAAGTTACAATGTGAGGCTGCTTCACTTGGCCTGAAAAGGTTTTATTCTTTTTTCCCCACATGGTCTAACAGTAATATGAGCAGCTGACTTTTAAGGATTGTTTTTTGTTTCCTATTAGTTCTCCAGGAAGATATTAACTTAACAGGTTTAAATATAAAGCCCCACAACTCCTGGCTGGAAAGGGGTTAAAGTGTTCAGGGCTTTCCATCAAATGCCAGTGAATAGGGGAGGAGCTAATTTAGGTCAGATATATACTTATGTCCTCTTTTCCTTAGTCAAATTTCTCTTCAGAGTCCAGTTCAACTGTTCACAGCTGTTTGGTTGGTCACTGCATATGAAGACAATTGCTTTCCAGCCCTGCTACATTAGCTAGAAATGTGGGAAAAAAAGCCACCCCAACAAAATCATAGTTGTTAGTGATCAGAGCTATGCTGACAAAGCCCCTCTAGCAGCTACACCAGCAGCAGGGTGCCCTTGTTGGCTCAAGACATGTTTGGGAAGTGGTGCAGCAGCCCTGCTACAGAAAACTCCCCTCTGTGAGCATCTGCTGCATCTCCACGTGGGGGCTCTCCCACCATAGCTATAGCTGCCATAGCAGAGGGCTGTGGCATATGTCCCTCCTCAGACACTTAAAACTTCTTAGGAGGCCTACTCTACCCTCTCTAACTTCTAGACAAGTGTTGAAAATCCATGACAGAGGCAAGCAAAGTCACCAAAGTCGAGTATATTAAGACTTATAGTAGACCTTGTATCAGAATCTAAAATATTTATCATTTCCTTCTGCTCTGATTTCAAATCTTAGACAGTCCTCTGGTTTCGGACATTTCATGTCACGTGTCATAGCTCCCTGACTCCATTCTCCTGGTTTACAGTACTCCTATCCAGAGAGGACTCCTTCATGGCTATGTTCTACGGAAACAGGACTCTTATCTTTAACAGATATTCCTGGCTGCATGAACGTCTTTGGACCATGCTTCTCGGGAAAGCACAGAGCCACTGGCATCTTTGTATTAAAGTCTGGTAGGTCTAGCACAACTAAACACAGCTACAGATATCAAGGGTATTCAAGTTTCCTGAGTCAATTCAGATTTCCTTATTGTTCCCCGTGGCCTCTTTGAGATTATGTTCCCACTTTGGATGCTTCTCAGCACTTGACCTGGCACAGGCTCAAGGAGCTGAGCTCAAATCCTTACCCTGATAACCCTGAAGTGTTGGAGTAGCCTGTTGCAGGGAATCACACAACTTAAGACCAGGGTATCAGAAGTGGAGACAGAGGACCATAAAAGATTACACTGAAATAAAATATTTTATAGGAAAAATGACACATATGTTACTATCCTGTGAGGCTGCACATTTTGACAACTACATTTTCAGAATCTGATTTAGCTGCAAAGTGAATACTTCTTGGTAGAGTCCTTGTGACCTTGAGGAACAGTGTATTAGGGGGGTGAATGGAGCTGTATTGAGGACAACAACTCTTAGCCAGCTCAAGTGAAGCACGGAAAGATGGCCTTGGGCTACTCCTTGGAATAGTGCAAAGCATAAAATCCATGAGGTGAATAGGTGCATTGTGTGTTTTATGGCAAATGAAATAATTTGCCACCCAATAAAAAAATTAGCATTTTAAAAGTCTTCAAGTTATTCAATAACAACAAAACTATGAATAAATGTATGTGTGCGATATTAACTAGCACAACATTTTACATGAAAATAATCATAAAAATAGCAAAGCTTAATGCTGTGTAACTCATTTCTGGTTTTAACTACAATGGAGCAACTTGTTGAAATGTATTTACTTTCTTCCTCAAGCACAAAGGTTATTCAGAAATGTAATTTCTTATATATCTGAAAATACAGAGAGAGGAGAATAAATTATAAAAAATGTAAAATTAATATTATACTCTAACATTTGAAGAAAAACATACTGTATTAATTTGTCTTTGTATTTAAGCTGCACGAATATTCTAGTTAATACTCTAACAGTGTGTAGGTTTGGGGTTTTTTTGGAGGTAAGCCTGAAGCAAAATTAAAATTGCAGCTCATGAATGCAGCTAAAAGTATAATTTTAAGAGCTGAACTAAGGCAAGAAGGAATTGACAGACAGCAGCTGATAAAAACTATGGAGACTTCCATTACTGCTTGTGATATTTTTGTGGTGACAAACAATAAGCAGAACAAATACTACTCCACAAAGTTATTCTGAAAGAGATTTAAAACAGCGAATGTGATTGAAAAAAAAAGTCATCTATCTTTAGGGAAAGTGTGAAAGAAATAGTGAAAATTATAAAATAAAATATTGTATTTAGCTCCTTTTGGTATGTGTATACAAATATATTTATATAACAGTTCTGCTTCCTCTCTCTGATAACATCACTCTGTAAGCTGGCACCATGATATAAATTAAGCCACTCGTCTGACACTGCTGCAGTTATTAAATAGACCACATTGAAAAATAACATTTTTTAAACCGTTTTCTCATTTCCCTTGCTGCTGGTTTGTGGAGAACACCTTGCCTGCTTCTTGACAGGTCAATTATTCCAGTGCTCAGCTTCTTCTTACAGATATGAAAGAACCCAAATCGCTGCTCATCTTTTCCAGACGCAGCCAAACAGAATTCCATTTGTTACCTTCACAAGGCCAAAGAGGCAGGAGATGGATGGATACTGAATTGTGACAAATGTCTGATCTAGAGGAAAAGTCTAACAGCAGTAAAATTGATTTTTGGAGGTAGGCCTCAGAAGTAACATTGCATGTAAAGTTCAATCCAGCAGAAAGCTGCCACTACCTTTTGGTCACACTTTGCCTTTACCAGGGCTATTTGTTTTGATGCCACAAAAAACTTCCAATGCACGTATCACTCTTCCAAAGTATTTTCTATAAATAGTATACCTGTCACTTATTAAAAGTCAAGTCTAAAAAAGCTCATTTTCAAAATGGAATCCCAGAAGACACAGCAAGTAGGATACCTTTAAATAGACTGCTATCTTTCTTCATTGGATGAGAAGCAAAATACTGTCATTAAACATTTAGTTGATGTTATTTTTGAAATATATGAACACCAACATAATTACAAAGATAATGTGAGGAATTAAAGGAAATACCTGTAGAACTGCATCTACTGAATGTCTTAATTTTCTCAGGGAAGCACTTAACTTTATCACCCAAGTAAGAGGAATAATTATTTACAGGGGCTGACATTTCTCTGGTGATAATACTACGTGTTATAGGTTGATGGTTTTTTGAGAGAGACACTTGTAAACAGGCTCCTTGAAGGTTATATTAATCTACAAAGCAGATCTTAGCCTGTGAGTTATACATATCTGTAGGAAAGAAAAGTTTTTAAAATCTTCACTATGTGGAAAGTTATTTCCCATGAACAAAGTGGCCTTTAAAGTAGGCAATTACCTGTCAGGTTCTGCTGGGATATGAGGTTTGTAAAAGAAAATGTCATTCCTCAAGAATTTTATAGGAATAGACAGGAGGTACAAAATCCTCTCTCTTTTTCAGTAGTTCTGAATTTACCTTTAGCAAAAGCCAGTTGGATGAACTAAATAAACAACAAAAATCAATTGAAATTGGACAAGGAAAAACTATCTGTTTGTAAAGGGAGGAAAATCCTACATTTTAACTCTAGAAAAGCAATTTCACCTGCAGAAAGATTTTTCAGTTGGTTTTTTTTTTTTTTTTAAGCTTTGTTCAGACTGCTGCAAAAATATTCTTTGTGGACTGATTTAAGCTTTGTAGCCTGTGCAAAGAAATGGGAATCATAAAGTCCCAAATTCTACACCAAACTTGAACAACATATTCCTACATGCTCTTCTATGCATCACAGGACATTGAATTTCATCATCTATAAAGAAGGGATGGCAACTACGTTATCTTCAGGATTACTTGCTGGTTGAAGTTTAGCAATAACAAATCACAGAGAAAAGTGAGTAATAAGTGAGTCTGTTCTAGAATTAAAAAGTACTTGGCAATCAGCACTAAATTAAACCTCAGGAGAATACCATAATTTATTAAGATGCATCTCTTTAATAGATAAAAAAGACTCCACTCAAAACCCATGGAAACCATAAGAGCATTTTGAAACTTCAGTAGTATTTCTTTTCCCTGCTTTGAAAGAAATCAATAAAATGGAGAGAAGATGAGCCCTCATTGTTATGATCGTCTGACTTTCACAGAAAAGATTCTCCAGGCAAAGGCTGCACTAGATATGTAGAAAGATATGTTTCTTAGACAATTCTAAAAGAAAAAGCTAAAAAGTACTTATATCTCACTTCACTCCCTTTAGTTTTCAATAAAAAGCAGTCCTGGAGTGCATACATTTCACGAAAACTATATACCACGCTATGTGCTATATATAGAAATGCTAGGAATTTCAGTAAACTGTTTACTAGGTCTGCATCCTGCATGTTTCACATAGGTTTGAAAGGTACTTAACTCTCCAAAGAACTAAATAGGGCAATATCCTGAATGGTGCACTAACAGAAACAACAAAGTGGCATGCCCTTCAGACTGGAGTTCCTTCAGACTAGTTAAATATCTGTCCCTCCTTAGCCCCCCTTTCCGAAACAAATTGTTCATCTACACTGTTGTCCATTCAGAAAGACATGCTTAACATCAAACACTCATCTGCGAAAGGTTTCCTTTATTAATTATATTTTTGAATGCAAACCATAGTCTTTTATTGCAGGGAAACTAGTTACAAAAAAACAGTTGTGTGCACTTTTTGGAAGACCCAAAGCTATCTGCACGCTAGAAGGATGTATCAGCCAGAACAATACAGAATAATACAGGCCCAGTGCTTTCTTCTGGCATACTTGCAGCATAAAAATGAATATTATGTTGAATTCCAATGCCAACCTTATATCTAACAAACAGATATCATGAGGAAGAAATGGAGCTGAACATAGGCATACACACAATAACCAAAATGGTTGCTCTTGATTTCACCTCCAGTGTTAAATAAGGAAGTCTGTCACTTTACTGACTCTTTCACTAACCTTCTTCTGTGGTACGAGCAGACTTTGATTCACTGTCCATTCCTTGGAATTCATTGAAATAAGGGCGGACTTTAATTTCATAAGTAACCCCCTTTTTCAAGCTGACGAGAACGGCACTGCGCTCAGTTGGGACTTTGACCTCCAAATTCTGCCATACAGCTGGAGAAGGTAGGCCAGATGTTTGGCGATACATTACTCGGTAGCCTTGAATAAACTGGGATTGGCGGTCAACCTAGAAATGGCATTAAATGATATGTCAATAAATATATTAAAGTAACTAAACCATATAAAATGAAAACAAAACATATGCCTAGAATACCTTTGTCCGTATGACAAAGAGAACAATAAGAGTTGTTGATGCTGCTGAATTTAAAAATTAAACTGCCTTCTTGTAAATTAGTTGATTCATTGCTTATAAGCAACATTTTTCTCACATTATTTGTTAAAGAAAATTTCTTTCTATTTTCTCCAGCTGTATATATCATGACAATACCACCTTAAATCATAAAACAAGGCCCCTCCTGCAACAAATCATTAAAAGAGAACTTTGGCATAACGCTTTCTGCATGTAAGCTTATTAAGCACATCTTGGCTACTGATGTGCTGAAATATGAGAAGAAAAGAAAAACAAATTCTTTTCAGAAATGGACAAGTCTTTGAAGATGTCCTACAAGCTTTCAGTTAGTCCATTACTTGGCTCACAGTTCATCTTTTCATGAGATGCATAGGAAAGTAAAATAAACATAAGACAGATGCGGAGAAATCAACTTCCAAGGACATGTGCTGCTTCTTGCGTTCACAGTTTAATCAGTCTCTTTGCCTCCTGGGGTTGTGATGCTCCCAGGCCATCAGATGGAGATGGAATTTTGGTTTTGGTTTATATTTTCTATGTTGCTAGGCAAGCAAAATTCATGACTGGACCATACATAGATGTTTAACAATACTGACTTATCACAGTTATAAATAGGACTTTTATTTACAGGAAAAAAAAAAGTGTTTCTTGAAGAAGTTACATGCACATTTTCTCTT